>ML785765.1:217053-240755 GCA_009831015.1 Picea engelmannii | reverse complement strand
ATGGAAGCACCAACTTCCAATCATACAGGCACCAACCTATATAACATAGAACAAAAGTTCTCCCTTGCACCACCCTGCCACCCTGGTTTCTCTGGCTGCAACCAGATGGAAGCTACAACTCCCTGTGTTCAAGCACCCACTTGAACCTATGAGGACAACAATCCTCCCTAACACCTCCCAACCACCCTGAATTTAAATCTTTGCTACTGAAACTTATTACAGTGATATAATGTTCGACAATGGCTTACCAGACTCATCACTGTTCTGTTGCATTTTGTTGCTCTGTCTGCCTCACTGCCTTCCTGCACACATGACTTGTGTTATCTGTTCTTATACCTTTTATACTCTCTACACAATGTCCCTTCAATGCAACCTTCCTCTACTGTGTATTTCTACTCTTGCGCTTTGCCTCCTTGCTCACTCTTCAATCCTTCTACACAGTGACCAGAGCAACTCCATCAGCAACAGCAGCCCCATCTCTTCTCTGTACTGTGTACTTATAGATTCTGTGCACCTCGTGCATGCAATGTGCACAATCCCTCTGCATGCTCACACCGTGCCGATATCCTCCACCTCTCGAGTGCTCTGCCTGATCATCATGGTAACTCTTCAGCTTCTCTGGCGATTTTCCCACGCGTTCAACATCACTAGGTGTTATGCTGAGATTCCTAAGCCTCTCTGGAAGTTGAGACTCTTTGTCTTCTCTTTAACGGTCGAGCTCATCCTTTCTGTTTTAGTTAAGAGCTCAAACCCTCATCCAGTTGTCAATTTCCTCCACAAATCGTCTTCATTCCACTGACAGATTCCATGTGACTCTTCAGCTCCTCTGGAAATCACACCGAAGTCTCTTCGCATCCTATGGTAGAAACCATCAATGGTTTCTAGCAGTTTCACTGTGTCATGCAACAGTAGCCCTCCGATCTCCTTCAGTTTTATCTGCGCTGTTGGATGAACTTTATTAATCTTGCCTTTAAATCAGGTTTCGGCATTTCGGCATTCCTATGCCCAAGTGTCTTGACACTTCAAGTCGCGATCTCTAAAGCTTCGATATAGAGCTTTTCTATGCTAGATCCTTCCTCTATATGACCATGTTCATAACCAAGCGCCTATGAAAAAAGCGCTTTTAGAGAATTCGCATTTCTTGGATCTGGAGATGTGGCATCTTGACTTTCCAAGTCGCGATCTCCAAAACCCCCAAATGGAGCTTATCTGGACTGAATCCTTCCCTTCTCGTGACCATGGGCTGTGATCACAGCCTTATGCATAAGGCGCTTTCGCGATTTCACATTTCGTGAGTCTGGAGATGAGACATCTCGACTCTCCAAGTCGCGATCCCCGATACCCCGAAATGGCATGGGATCAACGGTCCTGATCAGAGCTTGATTCAACGACTGCGATTGAATCGCAATTTCGCATATCGTGAAATTGGCATTCTTGTTGCATTGTTTACTTACCTCTCCATGTTGCGATCCCTGAAACTTCGATATGGAGTTAGATCAACGGTCCAGATCTGAGCTTGATTCTACGGCTGCGATTGAATCGCAATTTCGCATATCGCGAGATCAACATTATTGATGTTAATAAACTTTGACATCTCCAACTCTCGATCCTCGAAACTCTGACATGGAGTTAAATCAACGGTCCAGATATGAGCTTGATCTGAAGGCTCATATTACATCGTGATTTCGCATATCGCGATATCGGGATTCCTGTTTCATTGTTTCCTTGCCACTCCATGTTGCGATCCCTGAAACTCCGACATGGACTGGAATCAACGGTCCAGATCAAAGCTTGATCTGACGGCTCAGATCATTTCATGATTTCTCATATCACTATATCGGAATTCCTGTTGCATTGTTTCTTTGACATCTCCAACATGCGATCCTCAAAACTTCGAAGTGGTGTACAGCTGCTGACATCACACGTGGATTGACACGTGTTGAATACTGCCACGTGTCACTCTGATTTGTGACTTACATGTGCCTGAAATGTTGAATCAGTATGACACTTGTCATTACCTAGTTGTGCCACGTGTTCCTAGCTGACGTGGTTTGCTGACGCTAGTCAGATCGATGGTCCAGATCTTATCTTGATCTGACGGCTGCGATTAAATCGTAATATCGCATATCACGATTTCGGGATTCCTTATGCTAATAATATTTGACATGTTTAACTCGCGATCCTTGAAACTCCGACATGGACTGGGATCAATGGTCCAGATTCAACCTCGATCTGACGGCTCAGATTAAGTCGCGATTTCGCATATCGCGATTACGCCTGCTTCTCCTTGTTCTTTAAGGATCGTGCAGGTTCTCCTCGATCCAACGGTGGTCAAACCCTGTGCTCAGATCTAATGCCTGAGATCTATCCTCCTCTTCAGTGCGCTCTTCTTCTCTATATTCAGATATGACGACCCTCATTCTTCCGGGAATTTTGGATGGGATCCAACGAACAGAAATGCTTCTCAACCTTTACTCTTCAACATGCTCTTATTCAGATCTGACGGCCATTGGGAATTCAGGAAAATGAACACAGTTGTTGCTCTTCCCCGATTATCACTGCACCACTGATCATCGCTGCTGTACTCAATCCATCATCACTACTGTACTTGCCATCAATGACAGGTCTATGTTGCCTGTAAAACATGCCAACAGTCCTCTGTACATTCTTCCTGTACCCATTCCATCTTCATTGTTGTACTTTCCATCAATGACAAGCATATGCTACCTGTTAAACATTTTCCAACAATCTCCCCCTTTGGCATTGATGGCAACAAAGGCACCTAGATTCTTTTCTCCCCCTTTGACATCAATGTCAAAGAGAACATGCTCCCCCTGAGTTGTTGCAGTATTTTAGGAGGTATCAGATATTAAACCAATGAAAACTCCCCCTGACATGATGGACTCTCTCATTTGAGGCCTGCAGAATATTTGTATCTAACCCAGAGTCTTCTCATTCTGATTCTTGGACCTGTTCATCTTCAGCTTCCGTTGTATCCTCCGTGGAAAGTTCAAAATTGCTCACCTCTCTTACTCGGACTCCTTTATCAATCTTCTCATGAGTGGATGACTCCCCCTGTCACTATTATCTCTCTGCTTCTGACTATTTTCCCCCTTTGTTCCCAAAAGGTTAACTTTCCTTGACAAGATCTTTCCTCTTGTTGTCTCTATAGGATGTCATGTGTATCATATTGTACATCAGAATGTTGTTGTCATACTTGAACACTGTGCAATTGTAACTTGTACCTTTTAAATAGCCCTTGGATCTCCCCATTGAATCTCATCTATCTCTATTACTGCAATTTTCATTTTTCTTCCATGATGCATTCAATCCATGGCTTTTATGTCCATATTCAATCACAAGAGAAAATTGCTACACCCACTCTCACGCCTGCTTTTCTTTCTCACAAATGAAGGACCTATATCAGGTTTCTTAGGAGCACTGATTTCTACCTTGTTGAGTCCAATACCGGATTTGTCATTTGGTGATCTCTGGCTATCCAAGACCTTGTCCAGAGTCATGGATCTTCTCAATAGCTTGATTTGGGTGTCTACCTTCTCAACCTTCAAGACATCTACTTCTTGTTTATAACATGGTTCTTCTCCTACTTCATCCATGGGATTAATGCTAACTGAACATGCTTTTATTATATCTAAATCTTCTTCCTTACTTGCAAGGGAGGACTCAATTTCAACATCATTAATTTTCTTTATACTTTCCTTCACCACTTGTCCTGAGTTTATGTTTACCTTACATTCTTTGGACATGAGCACCTCTTCACTACCTCTGTCACATTTTTGACTTGTATTGAGCAAATTATGTTTCAGATCATCCACAAGCAGAACATACTGGGCATCTCCTCTGTCATTACTCAAACTCATCATCCCTCTATCCTCGATTTTTCCTGGTTCATCATTTTCAAGGATCACATTTCCTGTTTTTCTTTTACTTATGGACAGTAGCTTATCCTTGTCTCTAGTCATGTGCTTGGAACATCCACTGTCTATATTCACAGAGGCCTTTTGTTTTTGAGTTGGAAGTGCTTGACCACATTTTTCACTATCTTTCCTTTTCCATGTGCTGGCCTTTCTATCTAAGAACTTTATCCTTGGATCTACTTTGTAATTCTTCAAATGGCAGTTTGCAACTTTGTGGCCAAAGTTGTGACAGTTATAGCATTTAATCTCATTGTTCAATAAGTCAAAGTTATTGTTGCAGTGTTGTCTACTCATTGATTGTTTATTAATCCTTGACCTCCTCAGTTGCATATCTCTAGACTTAATTTAGCAATTTGCAATCAGTGATGGTTTGTTACTTTGTTGTATCATTGTTTGGTGTGGCAGATATTTATTCCTTGGAAATCTTAATTGCGCATGTCTAAGTCTTAAGGAACAATTTACAACTTTCTAACTAAAGTTAGAACAATAGAAACAATATCTATAGAAAAATTCTTTGTACCTGGAAAATGGTTGTCTTCTTTGAGCAAATCGATTTCTTTCATACTGATGATTTCCTTGAGCAGGGAGTGTATTATTTCCTGGTTCTACAGATTCAGTTCTGGCACCTTTTTCTTTACTCCTTCTGGGTGGCTTATTGTCTTCCTTTGTTTCTGCAGGTTCGTTGTTTTCATTGGTTGAAGATTTGACAAACTTGATGGGTTCTTTGTTTCTCGGCTGACCACTACTTGATCCTTCTTCATAGCCCAAGCCAACTTTCAAATTTGGATTCCTTTGCTAATTTAGAATGAAAGTTAATTCTTTTGAGGCTTTGATACTTAACAGATTCTGATTGTACAAGGCTTGAAATTTCTCCATCTCTTTCCTAGTTTTCACTACTTCTTGTTCTAATGCTTCACATCTAGCCTTCTTTTCTGATAACTGTCGTTTCATAATATCTTCAATTTTCTTTGCCTCTTCTAATTCCACTTTTAGCAGGGAAAAGTCTTCATCAGGCTATTTATTGTCTTTCTCAAACTGTATCAACAATTGTTTTTGCTTTCTGTTCTTAATTCTGAGTCTGTCAATCTCTTCCAGTGCACTGATCAAT
Source organism: Picea engelmannii (assembly GCA_009831015.1). Lineage (NCBI taxonomy): Eukaryota > Viridiplantae > Streptophyta > Pinopsida > Pinales > Pinaceae > Picea > Picea engelmannii. The sequence goes on along the minus strand of ML785765.1, from coordinate 235,709 downwards.
TCTCCTTCCATATCAACCACAACTTCTTCTTCATTAGCCATTCAGTGTCGTTAGTTTTGTTGGGTTCCAGAGATCTAGTAGAACAAGACCATTGTTGCACCTCTTTTGTCACCTAAATGAGCAAAACATAGGTGCTTACAAGCCCAGTTGGGTTAGCTAGGGAAGACAACAGTGAATATAAGAGTTAGAAACAACAAGCATGTAATATAAAGAAAATACTAAGCTAAGAACAATAACATAATTTAAACTAGAGTGCATAAGGACATTAGAACAAAGAACGAACAAGACTCATGCCACAAATGGAAAGGGATGTATTAGTGGAAAGAAAACACCAAATTGACATTCACCATTGGAACTTCTGCGTGGATTTATTGGAACTTGGAAAATCGTGGGAGCTTGAAACTCACAATCTAAAATTGAGGGATCTTGAAAATTAAGGGAGCGTGATTTTTTAGATGTTTAATGACAAAATCAGCATACACAAATTATTTCATACACTTAGCAACCTAGCGATAATTTAATTAAACTAACTCTGAAATCTATTAAACCCACATTAAGAAAATACCATAAGTAGAAATACACATTGCTAAGAACTTTTGCAGTGGAAAAAATAACAATGAACAACAGTCACACATCCATGTAAAACTCAGAAATTTAGGAAACCAGCTAGGGAAAACCCCAATGTGGTGAAACCCAAAGAGAGAGAGATGTTATATTAGCTTAAGGAAAGTACATATCAACAACAAGATTACATTTATCATCCAAGAGAATCACTTACAAACATAATCTGTCCCACCACTTGCTACCTAGAAAATCATGCCACAGTTTGTATCGATGTACGACCTTGCTGAAATCAACACCTCGCAAATCATGCCCTCAATAGGTCGTTGTACCTTCCCTCCTGTATGACCATCCTCCAACATAAATCCCTCAAATGTTGCCTCAAAATTCATGCCCTCACTTGCCTCGATTTCCATGCCCAATTTGTTGTTGTACGGCCTGTACGAATCTGTGAAGTATGGCATGTCCTCATCAATAAAAAACAATAGCTCCTAAACATAAGTTCCTCCTTGGGAAATGTTCCCAATCTTCCTTGGAAACCATGCCAAAAATCTGCTACCCACTTTCTTCTTCAATCTCTCTCTCAATCTTCTTCACTTGTCTTGCACACTACCCTAGGCATTCTCTTATAATATGAAAGTGACCTTTCACCTTCCAAGTGTTGTTTCACCTTTCCCATCCTTAAATCCAAAGGCCAAGATATAATCTTTCCTTTACATGATCAAGGGACATGATTCATTCCCTCCAAAATAAATCACTTAAAATATTAAAGTACAAATTCACTTTATAACATAAGTGAAATTTATGAAATAAAGTTATTATAATATTAGAAGGTACACTTAATAAAAAATCACTTTAATAATACAACCACTTTATTACAACTTTATAAAAAACCATTACAAATTCAAGTGCCTAGTAGTGTAAATAGAAGGTCACTAGTAGTGTAAATAGAAGGTCACTTCCGCATTCAAGAAAAAATATGCGGAGTACCTCCCGACCTATAAAAGATAACACTCCCTCTTATTGAGGGATGTACTGACTTCCATCACCATCATCTAATCCCATCAAATTGTTCATAGTAGGAGCTTCCTCTGAACCTGGATCCAACCTCAACACCTGCACAAAACTCAAACCAGAATACCTCCTCCTAGAAACCACTTTGAGCCCTGAGCTCCTAGGATAATCCACTCCACCTTCAACTTTTGTTTGATCACACCAGTTAAGCCTCCTATCGATGCTTAGAAGATACCCCCTCTCTTACCTCGGAATGAAAGACTAAATCCTTGGGCCCACTGCAGTCTAAGGAGCCTCTTGTTCCTCATCCGACTTTGAATCATAACTTGTAGGTTGTCCTTGCAACTTGTACAACCTATCCATCCAATCACTAATCAATTATGGTTCATCTAGATCCACCCCCTCCCTATAGATAAATACTTGTCCCTAATTGAACAATGTAAGTTATCCATCATCTTCCAAGGATGATATCGAGAGCAAGTTAACCCTCAACCCTAGAACAAACAAAACTCCATCAACCTCCAGGAGTCCTCCATGCTTGAGCCAGAATCTAACCCTTCCAACTCCATGTATAGTTCGTGTCATACCTCCTTCACTCACCACATGGCATTGGTTTCTACAAATGGTGAGGTGCCATGTGGCCTAGACATGGGCTGCCACATGGCACCCATTCATTGGTTATTGATTGAAAAATTGTTTTGGAGTCCACCGAGTTCGAACCATGGACATCCATGGGATTCAAGATTTCACATAGGTCAGGTTCCAACCCACCTACACCATGTTCCTTAAACATAAGGCACAAAAATTATATTTGAATTTCACCATGTTTTATTTCGGAGGCAAAAAGGGTTGGGGTCTAGCCCCAGGCCACAGTCTAGCACCTCGAGATTTAGCGCATACACCATCGCATATGGTTAAGCCCTCAGTGCAAAGTGTTACCATGGGACCAAAGCAATACGACTAGACCCAAAATCCTAAATATTTATGGTGCATGAGAATCCAGATTAGCCTCAGTTCCTGTTGGAATATACATGTGACCTTGCAATATGTTGTTGGCGCAGATATGTATAGCCCCTGAGTAATATATGTGGTCGAGACCTAAACTATAGCATGAAGGTAAAGGGGTTAGCCCTGGTCAGTCGAGCTATCCCGCCAACCAAGGGGCATAACCATCGACCAAAGATCAGAGGTTTAGCCCATTGTTTGCGCGTGGAGGCTAGCTTGAGGCCACATGGGCCATTTCATATAACAAGGAGCCAAGAGATCTAGGGGGGGCAACGCACCCATTTTTAGCACATGGCCACATGGAAGAGCCCATGTGACCAAGAGCACGAGGAAAAGGTTTGCACCCTGAATTTTTCCTATTTGTGGGTTTTATACTATATGTTAATATTTTTATGGATTTATTAGCCAGTTTTTTGAGATTTTATCCCTATTTGGAGGATCTTGGGCCCTTTTTTAGGCCAGATCTTAGGGGGAAGTTGGGAGATGGTTACCAACTTCAGGCCTATATAAACCATAGGTTCTTGAAGCCAAAGGAGGAGGTTCAGAGAAATTTTATGTTGAAGATTTGCTAAGCCAAAGCCATTTTTTTGCAGGGAAGCCATTGACGAGAGCCCCTTTATTGGCCATTCCTGGGAGCTCCGGTCATCCAATTTTAGTGTTGTTAGTTTTGTTGGGTTCCAGAGATCTAGTAGAACAAGACCATTGTTGCGCCTCTTTTGTCACCTAAATGAGAAAAACATAGGTGCTTACAAGCCCATTTGGGTTAGCTAGGCAAGACAACAGTGAATATAAGAGTTAGAAACAACAAGCATGTAATATAAAGAAAATACTAAGCTAAGAACAATAACATAATTTAAACTAGAGTGCATAAGGACATTAGAACAAAGAACGAACAAGAATCATGCCACAAATGGAAAGGGATGTACTAGTGGAAAGAAAACACCAAAGAGAAAGGGAGACTTTGGGTCTCCTCTTCCTCCAAGCAAGAGCTCTTGAACCCCCAAGCTTGATCTCTTCTTACAACTTGAAAACTTGAAAGAAATGGTGAAATAATCCCAAGCTAATTCACTCAAAAGGTGATGTGAATAGCTCTAATGAAATACTTCTTATATTCTCTTGACAAGGAAAGAGGATCCTCCAAGAGAATATAGGCATCATAACAATACAAATGAATTCCTTGAAAATTTAGTGCACCCATGGTCTCTTTTTATAGCATAGCTTTGAGGTATTATTCAACCATCTTTTAGTGTGAACAAGGGGCTATTTAGGGAACCCTTATCTCTTTGACCAACCACCCAGCCAGATTCAGCTAAGATTCGGATGTCAAATCGACTTGGAAGATGAACTAGAAGTGGGTGGGAAGTCGACCAACATCATAGATGCATCGTTCAGAGGTGTCCATGGCATTTAGTGTCCACAGTCGTTCTTCGGGTGCATGCACTCTTTTCTGTCATTTTCGACTAGCACACATGTGCGCGATTCCTGTATATCCTTAGTGCATGTTGATTTTATAATTGGTTGTATAGTTTTGGACCTTTTGGATATGCATTTTTGGTAATTTTTGGTCCATGGGTGAATTAATAGTTGTTTGAAGATGTTGGATTCCTGTAACCATTTGCGGATGAAATTTCAGTGATAATAGATGCCCCCTGATGGATGAGGTTAGGAGCATACGTATAGCTGAAATTCATCAATATTTCTTCTACTGAGAGTACCATTGTAAGAAAGAGAAATAATGAGAGTGTCAAGAGCGACCCTTTGGAGGGAGAGGGGGACCTGTAGAACCCAACCTTTCACAAGGTGTAAAAAATAAACTGTGTACAAATGAGGCGGGCATGCCCCATGCTCGTGTTATGTAACTCAAAAAGTGTAATATAGTAACTGAAGTTGTATGTTGGTGTAGATGACTGCAGCGCCCTCAGGGGTGTGTTGAATAGCAGAGGATGATTCTGATGGTGAATAAACTCTGAAAAGAGGTGATGACACCTATAAGAAGTGTCGAGGATTCATAGGCCTTGATGGCCAAACAATGTTCAGAGGTCTTCGACAAATATGAAAACAAATGCAATAGTCGCAAAGTAAGACCCACCGCAACATGAGAAAGTATTGGAGTCGAATGTGGTGGGGTTCAATGACAACAGAGAGAAATGATGGTTCTCTTTGTGTCGTCCGAGACTCCTCATTGTAAAGGTAATGATAGTCAAGATATTGTCATCCGTCTGGAAACTGTGCTGATGTCGACAGAATGGGAGACGCGACTTCAAGAAGCAGAGGGCTTCATGAAATATATTGGATAAAATAAGGAACTAATGAGTAACATGGACGAAGTCCAGGAGTGGTGAGACTCAATACTTCCCTTGGTTGGGGAGATATGCAAAGTGGTAGCAACTGTGAAACTGAATCTAGCGTCAGGGGGACGACTAAACGTGGGTTAAATTATGCCAGAGGCATGACAAAGTAGACAAACTTAGAGATCAGGGGTACATGGATGGTGGGATACTCCGGGTTTATGGACGATGTCAAAAGGAATAGAAGATAATGAATGCCCCAACCATGGGCGACATGGGTTGCTTTGCTAGAAAAATAAGGTCGCCAAGGGTGACAACAAAAATCTATGTAAATGCTGGAAACAAAGGCTTTTTACAATTACCAAATGAATAAAGAATAATTTGGGATGAGTGTACAGATATAGAAATGGGTGCCCTAGTGAAATATGTCTTGGCCTGTGAGAGCACAAGTTGCGTGGAGAACGGGTGTAGGGTGGGGGCCCCATAGGTGGGTTTCTGTATGAGGTAAATGAAGGGAGGGAAATCTACTGATGGGATGAAATGGATGGTTAATGATACCGTAGAGGTGCAGTCAAAATAGAACCATGATGAGATAACCTGGGAGTCCATTGGGAAAGCTAGAAAAATGAGGAGAAGGAGTATGTGGTTGATTCTCATAAATGCGTAAGACTATCGGGACTCCCATCCCTAGGGGGTGAAAGCAGCATGAGTGTTAAAGTGCCAAGGGAGAATATGAATGGGACAACTCATGTGGGGAAGAGTGCTATTGGGTGATAGTATTAAATTGCAGCGGAGGTGTTAGTACTGTAGAGCCAGATATGAGGATCTTACAGGTGAATGTCGGAGGGTGTGACTAGAAGATGCAATTGGTATTTAGAGGGAATGACTACATGCTAGTGTCGATCATATACTTGAAGGGGTTTGTGTTGAGTTGTGATAACCAAGCACCTGCACACATTAAAACCGAATACCCAGCATGAACAATATCTGAAGATAAAGAACGTATAACAATTATTTAATAATTTTGAACATGAGAATGAGTACCTGAGTGTGTCATGGAAAGATGCTCCACTGGGGAAAAGCGAAAATGATCACTCAACGAAAATGACTGTGGAAGTGGCCAAAAATGGTTCGGAAAACGGAGCTTATGGGATCTTGTACCAGAAAAAGAAAAAAAAAATGAAAGTGGGGAAAAGGGCTTAGATATGGACGGTGGGCCCATAATGCCATCCCAGTTGCACCGACACTATGGGTGATTGGGCGGTATTTTGGTGGGAGGACATGGACCTCCCCTTTTCTCGAGGACGAATGAAGAAATATAATGAATTACATTCACGGGAGCATTGGTATGGGGTGCTGGAGGAGGCTCAAGCAGATATGTGTGGCCTTCTGCGACTAATGTGTGGCGGACGTATGGGCTAGATGGGAAATGATGAGTGTAATGCCCATATTTTGCGCATATGGCACAGGTGAAATTGGTTTGTATCTTTTGTTTGTGTGTGGTTGATGACTTCATAGTAGCAAGGGACATACTTGGTGGAGTGGCAAGAAAAAGGGATGCTTGAGGAAGTTGGATAAAACTACGTAGCTTGGGAAGAGAAGTACATTTAGTGGTGGGGTGTCAGTATTTCTCGCATAGTGCGCAAGGATGCTGAACGCGTGGGGGTAGCGAAGCATTGGGCTCTTTCTTCTTGTGTCTGCCCCTAGATGTAGTAGTGGTGCTAGTGAGTGGGGGTGAGGGTAGTGCATTTGGAGTAAGTATTGGAACTTGCATCGGGATTCCTTCAGTTTGGGGAGGGAGAGATGGTTGAGGGACCATCACAGGTGGATGCAGATACCATACTGGGATTTCTAGCACCATATTAGGAAGGGTAAGTGTTGCAGCTATTTGGAAATCTTGTATGCCCATGGGGGGTAAAAGAAGGGGATTTGGGTAATGGCCTGGGGGATTGCCTCCCAAACTGGGATATTCCTTGGGAGGGGGGGGAGATCCATGACAAGTGGTGCGGTGGAACTCTCAGGGAACTCTTGAGGTAGTATTTCTTCAATTGGTGGAATGTTGATATGGGGAGGGGACTTAGTGATAGGAGTCATGTCTCCAATGTCTGTTCCTTTAGAGGAAACTACACACACTTGAAAATATGGGTTTAGGAACGGTGGCGCTCCTTGATAAGTGCCCAACATGGATGGATCTTGGAATAATCCAGGGCCAATGTTGGCAACTGGAAAATAATTCAAGCTAACACGGACAAGGGGGAGGATGTTATCGATGTTAGCAGAATGGTTAGGCTCGTAATGTGTAAGTTGGTTGATAGTGACGATCTTCCCATTATGGGGGAACATCATCATACGAAACACAGAAGAGGCTACCACCTTCATAGCATACATGTAGTTGCGTACGGACAAGATATTGTAATCAAGTTGGGCATTGATAACTTCAATGTCAATCATGATGGTTTTTCCCCCAAGTTCTATGGGGACATTTTGACAAAGCCCTGCAGAAGATGTTGGTCGACCGTTGTAAGCTCAAAGGGTGATGGCAGAGGGTACTAGCTCAGGGGAGCTAATTTTCTGCCATACGTGTTTAGACATGATGCATGTGGATGCACCTTCATCAATGATACACTGATAAACTGTGGTGTTCCAGACCTTAATTGGTATCTGAAAGGCGACTTGGGTGGGAAGACGTGGTTCTCTGCTATCTGAATCGAATGTGATCAGTTGCATGTTAGCTGGGTCGACTGCCCCCAAGGAAGAAAGCAAGGATTTTCGTTGTGATGGATAGGTTTGGAGGACCTCCAACACAGACATGGCTGTAGGAGACTGGGCTAAGTCATCAACGAGACTATAATTATGAGCATCCTTAGCATGAGGGTTATGCACATTCCACCGTAAAGGCATACATGGTATGCGGGGAATGGGTTCTGTGTTAGGACGTGGAATCATCAATGGTTGTTCTATAGAGATTGAAGTGTTTTTGAGGTGGTTGGGGTAGATTCAGGAGGCATACCATATTGATGGTTGTGAGTTTGTAGAAGGATTTATTCACTGGTGAGGAGGACACTGCGATCAACTAAATTCACGGGTTGAGTGGCACCTGGGTTTGGGTATTGCCCCATTTTTAGTGGGGCAGGGTTGATCACTTGTTGGGTGTTAATCACACCTTGGTATGGAATGGTGTTTTGAAAAACAGCTGGAGGCTGTGGTTGCAAATACTGTTGTGGGGCCTGCTGAGGGGCAGGTGGTGTTGGAGGGCCCTGTGATTTCATGGATTCCCTCATCCATTGGAGATCAGGAATTTGGGGGCATTGATGAGTATAATGTCCATACTCACCACATATAGTGCAAGGGAAGTTAGTTCAAAGATTTTTTTTCTTCCCTTGTCGTGGTTGATTGTTATTGGTGCCCCCTTTGGGGTCTTGGTATTGGTGTCCCCTAGCAAGATGGTTGTGGGGGTCATTCCCTCCTGGTCCTGGATTGTCATTGTTTTGATTTTTTCCTTTCTTCTTATGAGTCAGATTGGCCGTATTCAACTGTTCAAATGTATGAACCTATTGAATGGGAAAGGGATGAACAAAGTTGACACCGGCATGTGGTTGTCCCGATGGAGGATGAACTGACTGGGTAGGACTAGGAAATGGAAAATATGGAATGTTCTATGGATAGGATCCATATGGCATATAGGAAGTAGAGGTACTTCCACTACTACTAGGGTTATATCTAGGGGTTGGGGGTGGACTCGTACTGGATTGAGAGACCGGATATGGCATGGGTACCTATGGGGGTGCCCCCAATGACTGAGGGGGAACAACAGAATATGACTATTGGTAAGGGGGAGGGGGATAGTAAGGATTTCCTCCATATACTGGTAGATATGGAGGTGTACCATACATAGTGGGTTGTGGTGGGTATGGATTGTGGTGTGACGTGGTACCAATTAATCCATCCATGGAATGAGACATCCCTGGTTTGTCTTAGCGGAATGGTACAAGTCTCGGGGTGTCTGGGAGTACCGTATATAAGTACCCTGATTTTGAGTAAATGAGTTCAAATTGTTGGGTCTTGCTAATGGCCTCTTCTTCAGACTAGGGGAAGGTGGCGGCCACATCCTTGGCAAGGAGGGAAAAAAGTGATTTGAGAAACCAAATGCGACATTGTTGCGAGGTAGCTTCAACTTTGGAGAGACTACGTCGCTGATGCCATTCGTGAATGTGGTCAGCGATGTGCATGGAGGAGGTTTGTTTAAACTCTAAGAGTAGTTCGAGGCCATTGTCATGACGAATTGGTAGTTGAAAGAAGGTAAAAAATTCTTTGGCCAAGGATTCAAAAGTCACATGGGACCCAGATTTTTCTTCTACATACCACTTGGCAGATGGGCCAGTGAGTGTGCGTTGAAATAACCTTAAGAGGATGGAATTGTCCATGATGTTGTTTGAAGAGCACCATAAGTGAAAATTCATGATATGGTTGACGGGATTGTCTCCCTCTTTTCCTTCAAACTTGGGGATGTCTGAAGGCAGTTTGGTAGGCATTGCAAGCCATGTGGGGTTGTGCAATATAGGATCGTTGGTGAGTTTAGTCAGATCCAGTATGTTGAGGGAAGCAAAGTATGGAATATGAGGTGGTGGCAGAGGATTATTTCCAGCCATAGTGTGAGTGTTTTGTGTACCTGACCCTTGAGGGGGACTAGGTGGGTTTGTACTTCCCCCTTGAGAAGAAGTTGCCCCCCCGCTTTCGTGTAAAGGAGAGTGGGTGGATGGTTGACCTTGGGAAGTGGACCCAAGTAAAGTGGAACCAAGCAAAGGTGATCCCAAGACAATGGAACTCACAGGGGTGTGAGAAGGTGGATTCGATGAGTTGTCAAGACTAGGAAATCCCCCGAGAATAGGAGGGAGATTTAGCAAGCGCCTAGAAGGACGGGGATTCTGTGGGTCCCCTATGATGTTCGTCTAGCTAAGTGGATGTGTGCAAATGGTGATGAGAGAAATAAATGAAGAAGATCCTTTTTTGTAATGTTTTGAACCTTCACGATGTATTTCTCAATCAGATGTAATTACAAGGGCATCATACATAAAGAAATTGATAAAGAAACATACATGTGGATAGGTGGTTTTTTTCCACGTGGGAGAAAAAAGAAAACAAATGCTCGTGTCCTAAAAGACGTAATGTCCTTCCTCTCAAATAGCACTGGACCTTCTAATAGAAATCAACAGTGGGGTCTGAAGCCACCGGAAGAGGAACTAGTGAAGGATGAAGTAATCAGTTATAATGAGGGGTAGAGGGTGCATATCCCGAAAGAACTGGTGATATTTCCCAATAGCCACACAAAATCCGATCAAGTTGCAATTGGAGCCCACAATTTCCACCTGGGTAGATGTTCTAAAAGTTGGTCACCAGGTACCTTGGTCAAAGTGCGTCATTTAGATTTTCGGCCTCAGAAATGGGTCACGGTTGGATCCTGTCCAAGAGGTGGGTGCCTCAAGGGGGGATGCACAGAACAACCAGACCTCAACCTTCAACCCTTCATGGGTATCTCCCTGCCTTATGGTGTAGGAACACTTGACTTGGAGGATTTAAAAGTTCCCTATTTGTCAACTTCTATTGTTTTGATGATGTGAGAACCAGATAATGGGGAGTTATTTGGATGCCCATCCCCGAAATCCTATCTAGACTAAAATATTTCTTTTGGTATCTCCTGTGGAGGAAAACTTAGTGAGTTTTTAGAAATATTTTAGGTGTGGTTGTTTGAGATATTGGGGGTGTGAACCAACCTCGCTGAAATTAAGTGGGAGTGGATAGTCTCATCAAGAAAAGGGTGGGGCATTTCAGAATCCCAATGGAGGAAATTTACTTCAACCTCCATGATTTTTAGATAAGACTATGTGAGTGATTGGTCATCTTTTGTGTGTGAACAAGTGAAAGTGTGCCAATTTTTTAATAATTTAGGTGTCACCTTGCTGCATGTGGAGTTCACTTGGTCTTTACAAGTTTTGATTACCTAAGTTACTATGTGTCATTGGTACAACCTTGCGGAATTTTAAAGTCCCTACGAAACTAGCATGTGGACATGTGGGTCCTTACTATTCCTTTAACTCCCTATTGTGATTTATTCTATGAAAGCTTTGAAACTATTCTAGATTGTGCACATGTGGGCATGTATGGGCCCATTACAAAACCTTTAACCTTCCCTAGTGATTTAATCTAAGAAAGTAAATTTCAACACTATCTTATCTTTGTAGCATGTGGGCATGTATGGACTCTTACAATCTTAAGATGTGTTTGAAAAATAAACTAAGAGGAGTCTCGAGGGGGTTGTTTTCCTCTCCTAAAGATTTTGTCTTTTTAAGGGAGATGAAATTGTCCCTCAACCTCTTTCTAATTCTCAAGATCGCTTTGGAGTGCGAGAGAAGAGCATACTTAACGATTGATATCCAATTTCTGGTCCCAATGCAAGTTTTATATGTGATGTAGAGTGATTCCCACTTAAACTTTAATCAAAGCAAGCCATCCATGTGGCAACATGAAAACAAAAAGAGGAAAAAATTATGATTTTAACCCCCTAAGTGCCTATGTTTTGACTAATCCCTTTATATGGAGAGGGAATGTAAGTCTGGTGCAGGTTAAAATATGCATGGAATCAGTTTTAAGAAGGCTATGGGCCTTCCACAGATCACAAAAAGATTACAATGTGTATTTTTCTGCACAGGTGCATGGGTCCTAAAGTAGATAGAGGCGTTGTGAGTGCCAATGCACGAACTGAAAGAGACTTATGGGTGTTGGTGCGTAGAAGGCACTAAACAATACAATGGTTTTGGCACACGTGCGCTGAAGACACATCTGTGGATTAAAACATGTGTGCATTGTCTGTTACACGGTCGTGAAGAAAATTTCGGCTGAAATTCTCTCTGCTCAGCTTCAAATTTGGCTTTTTATAGGTCGGCTTGGGCTGGTTATGGTCCGTGCAAGTTAAAGAAACAAAAAGAAGAGCTAAAATAACCAAAATGGGGTAGGAAATTGATACCTTTCCCCAGTGGAGTCACCAATCTGTTGCACCTCTTTTGTCACCTAAATGAGTAAAACATAGGTGTTTACAAGCCCAGTTGGGTTAGCTAGGCAAGACACCAGTGAATATAAGAGTTAGAAACAACAAGCATGTAATATAAAGAAAAGACTAAGCTAAGAACAATAACATAATTTAAAATAGAGTGCATAAGGACATTAGAAAAAAGAACGAACAAGACTCATGCCACCAATGGAAAGGGATGTATTAGTGGAAAGAAAACACCAAAGAGAAAGGGAGACTTTGGGTCTCCTCTTCCTCCAAGGGAGGTCTCTTGGACCCCCAAGATTGAGTTCTTCTTACAACTTGAAAGATTGAAAGAAATGGTGAAATAATCCCAAGCTAATTCACTCAAAAGGTGATGTGAATAGCTCCAATGAAATACTATTTGTATGCTCTTGACAAGGAAAGAGGATCCGCCAAGAGAATATAGGCAGCATAACAATACAAATGAATTCCTTGAAAATGTAGTGCACCCATGGCCTCTTTTTATTCAACCAGCTTTTAGTGTGAACAAGGGGGTATTTAGGGCACCCTTAGGTATTTGACCAGCCACCCAATCAGATTCAACTGAGATTCGAATGTCAAATCGACTTGGTAGCTGAACCATAAGTGGGTGGGAAGCCAACCAACATCATAAATGTGCCATTCTGAGGTGTGCGTGGCTTTTAGCGTCCACGGTCGTGCCTTAGGTGCATTCGTGTTTTTCTGTCATTTTTTACTAGTGCATGTGCACGTGCTTCCTGTATATCCTTAGCGCATGTTGATTTTATAACTAGTTGTATAGTTTTGGACCTTTTGGAAATGCATTTTTGGTAATTTTTGGTCCATGGGTGAACTAATAGTTGTTTGAAGATGCTGGATTCCTGTAATCATTTGCAGATGAAATTTCAGTGATAACAACCATATCAGTTTATAACCCTTTTGGTACTATTGTGATGTACTTTTCAAGCTTTGAACAGAAATAAGAAAGCCTTACCCACTGAGACAAAGGCCCGGATACGTAGGCGAGATTGTCAAACTCCGTTATCACATTGGTGTTTATGGTTTGTTGATCCTCACACTTTATTTCAGATCTGTATATGTTTATATGGTTGTTATGTTTCCTCATTATTTCTTCCTCTTTCATTAAGTTCCTAAATGGTAAATTAACACATACATAATAACTCAACCATTTTCATTTAAAAGATCTTTTCGAATCAATACCCTACACACCAAATTGGGTATCAAAGATTCAAAGCATCAAATGGTGCTCAAATACCACGTTTGTTTGCATAGATACATTCAAACAAAAATGGAGCTCTTTGACTTTGCCTCATTGGTCACGGTTTATAGATATGTTGTCAAGATCGAGTAGAAATTTAAGTAGAAACAATGAGAGTTTGGATCTGCAAACCCCTCACAGCCGAAGTAGGGACAAGGAAACCCCAACCCATATAGAAAGGGACCAATTCAAGATGGTCGCCCTCAGGATAATCGTCCAAGCCGCAACACAAGAAGGGAAACGAGAAGACAAAGAAGGACACAGGAAAATGGTGTGAGTACCATAAAAGTCCTTGGCACAACACCGATGAATGTCGCTCCAAGTAGTCCCTCGTGGCCAAGCTGAAGGCTTCCGAGTCAGAGGTCGATTCTAATTCCAGGTCAAATCCTGAAGGAGGGAAGCGGATTATCAATGTTGAACACAGTTCCACGGTCACTACCACCAAAGTCCAGCCAAACGAACCAAAAGAACCAGAGGAAAGGGAACACCTCTTTCACTCACAGATGTGGGTCAAGGAGGCTCTAATTCATTTCATTGTCGAAAAAAATAGTCAGAAGAACCTGATTTCAGTAGAGGTAGTCAAGCGGTTGAACCTGCCAATGACACCGCACCCGCAAGCCTACACCATCAGTTGGCTTCATCAAGGAAGAGATCTCCATGTTAGCCAACAGTTTTGTCTACCATATGGCATCAAGCCTTTCAAATATGAGGTACTGTGTGATATTTCTCCCCTTGAAGTTTGTGATGTTCTTTTAGGAAAAGCATATTTGTGGAAGTGTCATGTTGTGTATGAGTCTAGATCCCATAGTGTTATTATTACTTTGGATAGACAATTATACAGGATCCCAAAGGTGGCACCACTTACTGTTATTTCTTTAATCTTTGCTAAGGAATGCAGTAAGGTCATTTCACAGACTGGGAAGTTCATCTTATTTGTGATCCATGCTCACAGTAAGAAGAAGGTCATCGCCACATCTGTGGCCTCTACACAATTCCTCTCTTTGCAACAAAAGCAAATGGACGAGATCATGGAATAATACAGCGACATATTCGTCTCACCTACAGGGGTACCGACACACTGCCAAGTCAAGCATCCCATTGATATGACCCCTGATGCATCTCTACCTAATTAACGATTCTATATACACTCGTTGATGGTGAATGATGAAATCAGGCGTCTGATCCAAGAGCTTATTCAAAATAGGCACATCAGACCCAGCTCCTTGCCTTGCGGAAGCCCGATTGTACTCGTGCAGAAGAAGGACAAGACTTGGCAGCTCTGCATTGATTACAGAACCTTAAACAAAATCATAGTCAGGAACCGCTACCCCATTCCCAGGATTGATGACCTTCTTGATCAACTCAAGGGGGAAAATTTCTTCAATAAGATTGATCTGAAGTCTAGCTACCACCAGGCTCCCATCGAACGAACTAATGTCTGGAAGACAACCTTCAAGTCTAAAGAAGGTCTCTACAAATGGATAGTTATGCCCTTTGGCTTAACAAATGCACCAACCACTTTCATGAGGTTGATGGACGATGTATTGAGAGCCTTCACCAAATCCTTTGTGGTAGTATATTTGGATGACATCCTCATCTTCAACAGAACGTGGGAGGAGCACATGTGGCATATTCAATAGGTTTTGAGCACTCTAAGGCAGCACAATATTTATGCCAACCTAGAAAAATGATCTTTTGGCATGAACAGGGTCCAATACCTAGGCTACATTTTTTATGAGCATGGGTTCCATGTTGATCCAGCTAAGATCCAAGTCATCCGTAACTGGCCAGTCCCGACCACACTGACCGAGCTTCGTAGCTTCTTGGGACTAGCCAATTTTTCTCGAAGGTTCATGTTGGGATTCTCCCATATTGCATGGGCCCTCATCTAGGTGACCAAGGGAGGTGGTAGGGACAAGTTCGTGTGGGGGAAGGAGCAGCACTGAGAATTCGAAGATCTGAAAAATAATTTGTGCTCAGCTCCAGTACTCTCCTTTCCCTATCTGCAACAACCATTCAATATTGAGATTGATGCATCTGACTATGATGTGGGGACAGTTCTCACTCAGCACGAGCATCTGGTGGCATACCATAGTGAGACACTCTCCGATATTGTCCGAAAATACCCCACTTATGACAAGGAAATGTATTCCATTGTACAATCCTGTCGTCAATGGAAATATTACATTCTGGGGACATAGATGATCATACACACTAATCATAAGCCTCTGCAGTTCATACAGACATAGGGGAAATTGCAGAATGACTGCCATCAAAAGTGGTTCACCTACTTGCAACAGTTCCATATCCACATCAAGTATAAGACAAGTATCTCCAATCGTATCGTTGACTGCCACAGTTGGCCTCCTGTGGATGCACTCACCACTATGCTCCATTCCTATGGACATGAAACATCGGAGTGGCCCCAACTTTACCAACAAGATCCGAACTCCGCCACCACATATCAGCTCTTGGGTATAGGCGCCACTATCACTAATTTTCACATTCAAGAAAAACTCTTATGCCACCCGGGCCATCTCTGTGTTCCTACAAGCGAGCATGAAAAAAAGATTTGGGAATCCCACTACAGTAAGGTGGCAGGACATTTTGGCGTAGAGAAAATTGTGGTCATTCTTCAGAAACATTTTTATTAGCCAAAAATTTGACAGGACGTCAGCAAGTATATCATATCTTGCACTGCCTACATTATTTCCAAGCAAACCATCAAGAAGCAAGGCTTATACACCCCTCTTCCTATTCTCGATAAGTCATGGGAATCCATCTCCATGGATTATATGTCTGGTTTGTCATCCACCAAGCACGGAAATGACTGTGTGTTTGTGGTCATTGAATGGTTTTCGAGGATGGCCATCCTCACCACTTGTAAGAATAATGTCACAGTGGCAGATACTGCCAAGCTCTTCCTCGAATGAGTTTGGGTCCACTTTGGGATACCACAGACCATCATCTCCGACTGAGACAGTAGTTTCCTCAACACATTTTGGGCGAGTCTTTGGTCTCTATTGGACACCAAGCTCACAAAATCCACTTCTTTCCACCCACAAACCAATGGCCAAACCGAAGTCGTCAATCACATTATTGTGCACATCCCGCGCATGTAGAATTCTAAGCATCCTCATACATGGGATGAGAGTCTCCCATATGTCCAACACAGTTACAAAAGGGCCCTCCATAGTTCCACCTACCATAACCCATTTCAGGTGGGTCTGGGATTCCAACCCTTGGGACCCATTGATGTTTCCCTTCCTCTTGCCACCGCACAGACAAACTCTTCCCTTGATCAGTTTGTGATCGAAAAATACACTAGATTCATTGAGTGAATTCATCACATCCGCTAACAGGTCCAAGAGATTCTTCATAAATCCAATGCTAAGTACAAGCAACACCATGATAAACACAGGGTACCACACCAGTTTAAGGTTGGCGAAAAAGTCTGGTTACATTTGCAGAAGGAGCATCTCACCGGACCCCATTGGAATCTTCTCCCACTTCTTTATGGTCCTTACACTATCACCAAGGCTATGGGTAGCAATGCTTTTGAGCTCAACACTCCACCCTTCCTTGGTTTGCATCCGATATTCAATGTGGACCTCCTTCGGCCATATTTTCCACCATTATTGGACACCTATGAGATCACCAAACAACTGAAACCAACAAAGCTCAACCCTGACTGCATGGAACAAGCATCCACTGATCAAATAGTAGAAACACAAGTCAAGGGCACTCGCTAGTAGTGGATCTAGCTTTATCGGGTTGTCAAGGCAGTACAGCTCCTACACCAAGGAAATTAGCTCACCCAGGGCCAAATCCAGTAGACGTTTCCTCACCTGATGGGGGAACTCAATGCAATGGAAACCATTTCTTCCTAAGGGGGGAGGATTGATCCAGGTGGATATCAGTGGCCACCCACCTATTCCAATTGGATCCTCGTGTCCATTTTTTATCCAACACGTCTTTCTATACTGCTTTATAATTGTGAGTTCTACACTTATGGGGTT
Organism: Picea engelmannii; assembly: GCA_009831015.1. Taxonomy (NCBI): domain Eukaryota; kingdom Viridiplantae; phylum Streptophyta; class Pinopsida; order Pinales; family Pinaceae; genus Picea; species Picea engelmannii. The sequence continues at coordinate 218,498 of ML785765.1, read as the reverse complement.
GTCTGAAGCCTCTCACATTCTCCAGGTGGATATGGGCAGCCTCTCACCTAATACAACTGGATTATTTTGTATGTTTTCATGTCAGCACATCTTGTTGTACTTCCAGGGATGTTTTGGGGCCCTAAACGTTGTTTTTTTTATTCACCACAATTAGATTGTAGACAACATCAAAGTTTGACGGCAGAATGTGTAGTTCTGTAAAATACCTTTCCAACGGGCTATCACGCGCCTAAAATAGAGGGAGTATGCAAAAGTTACGACCCTGGGAAGTTGAGGTACCAAATTACACCAACTTATCCATAGGGCCCACATGACTTTTGGCGTTTCACCTTCTAGGGTTAGGTTTTTGGATGTCTAGGGTTTTGGCATTCATGAGTAATATGAAAAGGGCCTCTGGAGCCTCTATGTAATCCATTCTTCTCAGACAAATGTGCGTAGCGACCACATCTCTTCTAAGAGATAGCTACCACCATTAGATCAAGTTTCAGTTCTGTAATTTTACAGTTTCATCCTATTTCATTATTTAATAGAAGATATTGTTCACTGGATATATGTGTTATTCTTCCTATCTATGTGTTTATTGTATTCATCTTGTTAATCAGTTCGTTCCACACACTACATACCCATCCTTACTAAGGACTCCACCAAGTCCTTCTTTACATGCATCAATGCATACAACAAAATCTTTAGTTGGACCAAGAATCCTCAGTATTGGAGCACTTGTTAATAAATTCTTCAAGTGTTGGAAACTTCTTTCACAATCCTGTGTCCTCTCAAACTTCACATCTTTCTTCTGCAAGGAAGTGATTGGGTGCATAATATTTGAGAAACCTTCAATACATATCCTATAGTAACCTGAAAGACCCATGAATGATCTCACCTCCATTACATTCCTTGGTGATTTCCATCCCTCAATGGCCTTTATCTTTTCATGATCTATTGTTATCCCTTCGTCTGAAATAAAATGGCACAAGTAATGAATTTGATTCTGATAAAATGAGCACTTTCTCAATTTGGAATACAACTGATGCTCTCTCAATACCTATAACACCATTCTCAAGTGTTTCTCATGCTCTTCCTATGACTTAGAATATACCAAATGTTATCCAAGAAGACAATGATGAAGTTGTGTAAGTAATTCTTGAATACACCATACATGAGACACATGAAGACAATTGGTGCATTCATTAACCCAAATGGCACCACTATGAAATCGTGATGGTCGTACCTTTTTCTAAAAGAAGTCTTGTTCATGTATTCTTCTTTAATTCTTACTTGATGATAGCTCGAACTCAAATCAATCTTTGAGAATATTTTTGCATCTTTCAGTGATCAAAGAGTTCATATATCCTTGGCAAAGGATACTTGTTCTTCATAGTGACCTTGTTCAATTGTCTGAAGTATATGCAAAGTATTAAGGTTCCATCATTTTTCTTCAAAAATAA
>ML785765.1:163002-194961 GCA_009831015.1 Picea engelmannii | reverse complement strand
ATGTTGCAATTATTCAAGGTACTTTACAATGAATTTGAATATGGTGTAAAAAGATAATATAGGAAATTGAATTAGCTTTCCAAATATATAAATTTTATTTATAATATTAATTTGGTATTTTTTAAATTATAAAAGTCACGATATCTATTGTAACCTAGGTCTTCACTCCAGCCCTTTCCCTCCTTTACCATATACATCCATCAAGTCTGATTTGTGTTTTGTATTTGTTGAGCTTATTCTCCATGATTTAATCACCTAGCTCCAATAGCTCCTACTCGTCTTTTCTTATTTTGCACCATCTTTTGCTTTCTTGAAATTGATTACATGTTCTGGTTTGAGATTGAAAATACTTTTCATCATGTTTACCACTAACTGAGAATGCAGTAGGACCACCAAGTCCTTTGTATGCGCAAGAAAATTCCATAGAAAAAATGCAGCAATTCATAGCAATCCATTTCGGGCTTAGATTGTAAGCCAAACAAACAGGTTAAATTTCGACGGTGGAGATACAAGAGTCCATTTAGATCAACGGATCTCGCGCATTCAGAGTCTCAAACTCACGCAAAGTTTAACAACAAAGTAGATGGCGCCACTACATGACTTCGATGTTCAGGCGTCCAAACTTGTCATTGTTTCAAATCTTTCGAACTACCTAGACGCCAAAGTGCCAAAGCCTCCGAACACCGGAGCCCCGAACTGCCACGTCACTCCGGGAGATCGTCGTCCAAGAGTTAGCCATACTCTACATTCAAAAACTTCTGAACCCCAAAGAGTCGAAGACGCATGGCATTCATAAGTTAAGATACATGACATTCATCTGGCATTGATACGTGGCATTCATCTAGTGTTAATACGTGGAATTCATCACTTATGACACATGGCAATCATTTTAGACACCTTTGGGTATGCTCATTTTTAGGTGACACATGTCACTCTCTTTTTTTGACACATCAATGATGGTGACATCATGGGAACACGTCACTCAAGGATATCACCACTCCGGGAGATTTCCATTCAAGGAAAACATAGTTCTCCGAAGCCTCGAAGTGTCAGAGCCCCGAAGCACTGGAGCCTCCGAATGTCCAAGTGTCAAAATGTTGACACGTAAGGTCCAGCAAAGTGTCACTCTGGGAGTTTTCTATCTAAAACATGCGTAGTCTCCTGAAGCTCAGAATCCCGAAGTGTCGGAGCCCCGAAGTCCCAAAATATTTAAATGATAAACATAACTTAATCTCGGGTTAATTAGTGATAAGCATTGGCTAATCACTCCACGAGTTTGGCCCTCTAGGAGATCTGTTAAATTTACATTCAAAAACTCCCAAATCTCGAAGAGTCGGAGACACGTGGCATTCAATTGTTAAGAAGCGTGGCGCTCATCTTTTGACGATGTGTGGCATTCATCTGTTGAGACACGTGGCACTCATTTCAAGCACATTTGGATATGTCATCTATATTATTTTGAGTGACACATGTCACCCTTCTTTCTATAACAAGTCAGCTATATCACATCATGCCGCAACGTCACTCTGGGAGATCATCCTTTGGGAGATTCTCATACTTTTCATTCCAGAGCCACCCGAACCCCGAAGAGTCGGAGTCCCGAAGTCCTTAAATGATGAAGGTTAAAGGTAATCTCAGGTTAATAAGTGATTAGTGTTGGTTAATGACTCTGGGAGTTTTGTCCTCTGGAGGATAGGTATACTTTGCACTCCAAATCTCCTGAACATCGAATTTCCGAAGGGGCTTATCCTTATTTAATGCATATATTGAAATGTTTAAAAAAGTGCACCAAACTAGGAATTGGAGAAACATCATGCTCAAACTGCAGAAGGGATATCAGAGACTCCAAAAAAGCGCTGGAAGACTTGCTTCTTTCCCCCATGAGATAATTTAAGGAAGAACATTGCCAACACATCCAGTTATCTCCTAATGGCCTCCAACAACGCACATGGATGCCAATGCTCGATACTAAACTAAGTTATGTCACTCATAGTCCTTTTTTGTCAAATCTCAGTTCACTCCAGTATACGCATCACTCCAGTTTCATTGCTAGTAGCAGTTTTTTAGTTGTTTAATTACAGGATTCTTTTAGATTAAGGCATAACCAATGCCCTTTTTTGTGTCACAAGAACCACACCTTTTTTATTAAGTTAAGATCGAAGTATACATTAATATAATCCATTAGTGTTTTAGTTAAGTTAATAAGTTGTTTTACAATAGATGCTGTAGAGTTAAGCCCCAGTTCGACATTGGTCGAGGGCCTCTGCATTTCTGATAAGTATGTAGTTTTTGTATGTTTTAAGGGTTCAATTTTTTGGAGAAGGATATCAATACATTAGACTGGTTGAACCTGTTCTATGCATGGATTAAAGCTCTCTACTTGGTGAATAAACTTTTAATGGCAATGATTTTGTCCAAATCTTTATGTGTTTTATCTTGTCTTGAATGTAGTTTTTGATTTGTGTGAAGTACATTTCATTTCCTTCAGCTATTGTATAACTTGTCTTTACTAATATGCAACCTGTGAAACGACAAATGCTTTGGTGGAGATTTGTTTCGTTTGCAACCTGTGGGAATAATTGTGTTTTTGATACATGTTTAATGTCTTGAAATGATATTTTAAGTATTAAAATTCTTACAATAGAGTATTCATTGAATGGTTTGTTGTTTTCCCATGTTTTATCCTCTATTACCTCAATTGTATGTCATTTGTGTGCCATCATCCAAGGAGAGCCCTCATCTATATCAGTTTTTTAATCCAACCATGTTACTGTCTTGGTAAACCAACCCTCCAACTAACCAAAATAATAAAAAAACCAACCATTCCAAAACTTGAGGTGGCCTAGCTCTGCTCTTTAACAGTCAATTGTAGACTTTAGGACCAACATCTTCTGGAGTCGTTTCCAAGGAACATAGTAACAAAATATCTTTCCCTGTGAAAACAAAAACGATCAGATCTTATCTTTGATGGTAAACATAGACCAGACACATTTAGACTACATATCCTTCACATGGAGACTCCATGTTTAAAGAATCCAGTGGCGACTCCATAGTTTTAAGAAGTCATATTTTTAGACGGAAGCCATCTTGGATCAGAGTTTTGCTCCTTTTAATTTCTATGATGTTCCTGGTTTTCCAAATGTTGTTCCTACTATAGATGAATGGGGTGATTACTTGCCCAGATTTAGAAAAGATAAAGATGATAACCCTGCATATCATTTTCTTGAATTCCATGAGGTCATGCATCAGTTGGGTATACATCATGAGGATGTATTAATGAATATTTTCATGTACTCATTAGAGAGAGATTCTCATGAATGGTGCCAATCCTTGCCTCCTGCTAGCATATCTTCCCTGAAAAAGTTCCATGCAACATTTAGTGATCATTGTAAAAGGTTTTTTCCAGTTGATTTTCTTTTTGAAAATTGCTTAGGAGTTTTGTTTATATATGCATAATTATATAGTTGGTTCCTCTAGTAGTATGAATGAGAAGGAAGTTAATTTTAAACAAGTGGGAGAAGAGTCATCCCCTTGTGAAATCTTCTCTAGTTTTTCTGTTCGGGAGGAAATTTTTATTGATTGTTCTGATGACCAAAAAGCTGATCAGAATTTTGTAGAAACATTTGACACTATATCAGATATCTCTAACAGTGTTTGTTATGATGAGATTGTTTCTCCAAAAGTTGACAGAGATCAAGATACTATTATGCATTCAATTTCCCAAGGGTGTCATCAAATGGGGGATTTTGAAGTTCAAGTTTCAGGAATTTTTAAAGACCAACCCATCTTTGATAAATCTCCTGATGATGAGGAGCAAAGTTCTACAATGATACAAATGCAACTTCTTAGAAATGACCCAGTCTATGAAAATTGTGAAGCATATGTTTTAAAGAGTAGAGGAGGATATGATATTGAAATCCAAAATCAACAACAACTTTATCAACTTAATATACCCATATGTGATAACTATGAATCTTATCCTCTGAACAAGAGTGAAAGAAATATATTGGTTGATGAACAAAATGGGATTTTTTTGCCAACAATTGTCTTGACTGGAGGATTTTCAGTTTTTTACCATGCAGTGGATATAACACAGCTGAAATCATGCACATCCATCAACAAAATAAAACGCATACAACAAACGTATAGTTTTGAGGATCAGATTGAAATAAATATTGATGCTCATTATAAAAAAGGGTATGTTTCTCGTTCTTTTTCAGATCTTGTAGCAGTCTATATGAAATCAAATTGGATTAAAGAATTTTTTGTCATTCATTTTGTGAAGGAAGAATTTCAAAATTGTAAGTATGGGCCTCCAGATCGTAAGTTGTTGATATTTTTCAATTTTTTCTATCATATTCGTACTTAAAGATGGAGGTCAATTGCATCTTGTTAATCGACTCCTCAAATGGCTTCACTAGAAATGTGATTACACAGATTACTTTGTTTTCGCTTGAGTATATTAGGGGTGTAATATCCCTAAGGCCGAACCCAATTGTAAATGTAAATGCAAATGTACTTAATCTGGTGAGTTGTTTGATATCATTTTGTATGCACCTTTCATGGCATAGTGTGCGCATATACTACACAGTAAAATCAGGAAGTTTGCACATTTTAGGATATCGTGCGCAACAAATTAAGTGTGAGTGATTGAGAGGCCAGGGAGCCTTTGTGTACATGATGCATTTTATAGGCTGGGGAGCCAATTATTATAAGCTAGGATGCTTATGTTTTGATTAGGCTGGAGAGCCTAGATGTTAAAGGCCAGTGCGCCTATTTTTGTATATGTCTCATAATTAATATAAAATACATCGTTGTGCATAGACTGACCATGATAAAAGAGATGGGGGAGTAAACCCCATTGGTTAGGGAAAGGGAGGGGCCTAAAAGTTAAGGAAAAGGGGCTAAGCTAGGGAGCTTAAGCCAAAAAGGAATATTATATTAATATTTATTAAATCATAAAGTATGGATAAATATTTTATCCTAAGTTCTAAAGTTGGGGACAAGTGGGCCAAAGTAGCTCCCAACATGACACGTTTCAAGTTGGGGACATGCATACATATTGTTGGGACTTACTTCATTTTGGGGATCTTTTCCATCATTCTTCCCAGGATTCCTTGCATCATTCATTCATCTAATCAATCATCCATGAGCATGCACACACCCATTGAGCTATCCTTCATATCTTCATGACTGTACCTGAACTTGTATCCTTATCCATTCTCTGTTCATGTAGCTGGTTAGCTTGGGAGTTGGACTGAAGAGGCAGGTTGTCAGGCCCGTGGGATATTTAAGAGGCGGGTTGTCAGGCCCATGAGAAATTTCTTTCTGGGTGAGAGAATTGTTGGGAATTGATTTCTTGAAGGTGTTGAACTGCAGCTATAGTGCTCTGAGACTTCCTGCCTGACCTGTTGCTGAAGCTCAGAAAGGAAGTGGGGTAGCTGAAGGACTGTTGAGCAGAGAAGGGGCACACTTCTTGGGTGGGAGAGGCATTTGGGAATGAGGAATTGTAGGTTGTTAGTTTGAGTTGGCCCCTAAGAGGGAGTCTTTCTTGTTGTCTATGAGCCTTTAGCCTGGTTAGGAATCCCTTTACCCAAGTGGATTTTAGTCCTAGCTCGGGGGTGACTCACTATTGAGAGTGATGAACAGTGTGGTCTAAGACTGGGAGGTTTGTGGAACGTATGCACGCAGTTGGTGACATTCTTACCAAGATAAGTGCCAATTGTGTGATAAATTTACATGCTGCATTGTTATTTACATGATTGTTTTTATGGGTTATCATATGTGTGGTTATAACTGTGTTTATTTTTATGGGTATTTCCTGTATATGCTGCATGTATATGTTTACTGTTATTAAAGTGTGAATCCTTGCATTTACAGATGTATTTGGTTGTTTACGTTTTATATAAATGTATTTTTGCAAGAGTTTTGTGTGTATATAATTTAATTGCATGCAGTTCGAAAATTTTATGTGGCATAGCTTAGTTAGATGTTGGGTATGTTACAGTATGTTCCACAAAGAGAACAAAAAGAGTTCTTTGGTGTAGCGTGGCCCGGCATGGATGGTCGGGGACGTTACAATATGGTATAAAAGCTTCAGTTTTCAACGCTGAGCCTGGATGGGCCGAACAAGTTGAGTGGAAGCGAAATTTCACAGAGAATCTATTTTGAGGTGGCCAAATCTCGAGTTGCAGAGCGTCCATGGTAATATTTAGAAGCAATGACGCAGAATTGGGAAAAAGCCCCAATTTCTGTTGTTAAATTTATGAGAAAATTGAGAAATTTGGCCATGTGGTGAGATATTCTTGATTTAATATCTGTTCTAGCAAATTCAGACCTAGGATTGGTCAAATTTGAAGTCACAGTGAATCCATGACAAATGGAGTGAATTTACTAATTAAAATTCTCAATTCGTGAACTGATTTTGGGAAAAATCTGTTCCAAAAATGTCAACCCACAACGGTTTGTTGTTGTAGAGGTTGAAGTGTTATCGAGGTGAAATTGAACGAATTTCGTGGTTGCAAAACGTCTATGGTAAATTGGGGAAAAAGTTAAGAAAAATCCCCAACTTTTGCAGCGGAATTCACGAGGAATTGATGCGCATAAAAATGAATGTAGGCGGGTGGGCACACTAAAAATGCATTCTGCGCAGTAAAAGCTTGAGATGTCTAAGAATTGGGCACTACGCGGAAAAATGTTAGCGTGTGGGTGCGCGTGCTAAAATTTGGTACCGCGCGGAAAAATAGTGGTGTGCTGGTGCATGCACTAAATTTTGGTGCTGCGTGAAAAAATGTTGGTGTGTGGGTGTGCACACTAAATTTTGGTGCCGCGTGGAAAAATGTTGGTGTGCGAGTGTGCGCACTAAATTTTGGTGATGTGTGGAAAAATGTTGGTGTGCGGGTGTGCACACTAAATTTTGGCATCGCGCGAAAAAATGTTGGTGTGGGGTGTGCGCACTAAATTTTGGCGCCACGCAGAAAAATAATAATGGCGCGCGTGGTGTGCACAGTATTGGCAGAGCACAGAGGAGTTTGGTTGGTTCACATGCAATATGGGTATATGTTGTCACGTGATAGTTTAGTTAATGATGTGTGTAGAGTATTAGTGCGCAGTGGGGCGTACTAAACTTCGGCATGGTGCTAAGCATAGAGTGAAATGCGCATGGAATATTAGCATGCGAACAGAATCTGCCAAGGCACACTCTGTCTCTGCACCGCAAATAAAATATCTAGGAAAGCGCTTTTTAATGGTGTAAACTGTTCATCAAATGGAGCTTTTATGAGAAAGTTACAGCACAAACAATGGAGGGTAAATTTTAAGACCCATCTAACTTCAAAGAGCCATAACTTTCTGCTCCATAATTAGATTGAGGTGCAAGAGCAGTGAATGGAAAGACATTGAACCATAGAAGACATTCCAAGAGCCGAATTACATTTCTGGGCATGGTAAAATTGTCTAATATGTAAAAGAAGGTACCTATAGCATTCTAGTTACAATATGGTATTTTGGTCTGGAATTTCAACAGGCTGTAACTAGCATCCCATAACCCAGAAAAAGGTGAAACTTGGACAGAGTGTCCATAAGATGTATATGAGGAAACAAAATTTAGATCCTATGAAAAATCCAATGGAGTAGGTGCGAAATTGTTTAATTGCAACACAAAGTTGTGCCAAGTTGAAAAATGAACAGAAACATTAATGGACAATTTCAAATAAGCATAACTTTCTACTCAAGACTCAGAATTGAGCATGGGAGTAGGAGTTGGAAAGGTATTGGGTAGTGGAATCTAAATATCCACCCAGAAAAATGATTTGGGCATTCCATGTTTCAGGAAATCAGAATAAAGAATTCTGATATGTATTATTGGACCAGAATGGTTCATATTTTCATGAAATTGTTAAAGCAGTTAGCCTGACAAAGTTTTGTTGGCTGCACATTTTGCAAAATTAGCAAAAGCTAGATTAGATCAAGATCAGGACAAATTCCAGAGTAATGTAGGATGCATAAGGGATTTACAGTCAGGAGGATGAGATCAGAGGGATGGATGTCCATTTGGGCATTGAATGAACAAACTCCAATGGACTTGGAGAAGGAAGGCATGAAAACATGAATATGGAAGAGACCATTAAAAATTTGCAGAAGGATGTCCAAAGACATAAATATGATAATCAGAGGGTTATGAAATCTAAGGAGTAGAAGGATGACTTCAACATGAAGTTATTTCACAACTTGAACATAATAGAAAATAAATTGGCCAAGGGGAGTGATTCAACCAAATATGGAAGTCACGGGCCTCCTCATGAGAAAAGAAGAACCATAAGTGTTAGCAGACATCACCACCACTCCACGAGGCATTCCAATAAGAGAGCACACAATAGATTGAGTCTATCCCCTATCAGGAAGCATACGGGGTATGGGGTGGATGAGCTACATGGAGAAATGAACAAAATCAAACCTCCTACATTTGATGGTGAGCACAAGAAGGATGAAGATGCAGAGACATGGTTGTTGGGCATGAGAAAGTATTTTAAATTGAATAATTATTCTTCTCATGTAGAAGGTAGAATTGTCATCGATCAACTCAAGGGAAAGGCATCCATGTGGTGGGATCATCTTGTGCAGGAGAAACACATTAAAGAGAAAAGTGTTACTTGGAGGGAATTCAAGAAGCATTTTGAGAAGAAATACTTGAATAAGAGATACTATGACAAGAAAATGAAAGAGTTCTTTGAACTCAAGCTTGGGAGTGTGAAAATTGATGAATATTAAAGAAGGTTTATAGAACTGCTAAAGTATGTCTCTTTCATCAAGGATGAGACAGTTAAAATTCAAAGGTATTTGAGTGGATTGTCATCATTTATCAGTGAAAAAATACAGTATGATGATCCAAAGACATTGGAGGAGACCATAAGGCAAGCTAAATGCCTATATGATAAACAAAAGGCAAGGCCAACTTTCCAAAAATCTTGGGAAGACAAAAATAAGTTCAAGATGGATCAAAAGAAGAAGGGAGCTAAGCCACCATTTTTCAGAAATAATCCCCAGGGGCAACAAACTCCTAGAGAACCCATAACAATTGAGATAGGGGGTCAAAGGCCAAGGCATCCACCTATTCAATCTTGGGGTTGTAAAGGAGATCATATGTACAGAGATTGTCCTCACATAGGTGAAAAAAGTGAGAATTTCTCACAATGTACAACAAGCTGAAATAATGGAGGACATGGGCATAAATGTATCAAGGATCTATACAACCCTGGACAACAAGCAATCAGAGTATCAATCACATATGATTGAAGTGGAAGGTATGATCAACAACCAAACCATTGCTATTTTAATTGATGCAGGAGCTAGTCATAGTTATATAGATACTAAGATGGTGGAAAGTTTGCATTTTCCAAGAAGCAAGCATGGAAAATCTTGGTTGGTGTAGCTGGCTATTGGAGCCAAAAGAAAAGTCAATGAGATGGTTAAGTCATGTCTTATGGACATGAATGGACTGAACACCAGGGAAGATTTGAACATATTGCCTTTAGTTTCTTATGACTACCTAATTGGGATGGATTGGTTGGATCAACATCATGCTATCCTAGACTGTCATAACAAGGAATTTAATTTCTTGGATGAGGAAGGGAGTCTAAGGAAAGTGAAGAGAATTCCCAGGACAGTAACCATTAGAGAAATTTCAGCATTGCAACTGATGAAATGTTACATGAAAGGATGTCAAATATTTGCAGCTCATATGGAGAAGACACCTAAATATAAGGTGCCCAATTTGGAAGATCATGCAGTCTTAGAAGATTTTAAATATGTGTTCAAGGAGGTACCAGAACTACCCCCAAAGAGAGATATTGATTTCTCTATAAGTTTAATTTCTGGAGCAACTCCAGTGTCAAAATCTCCATACAGAATGAGCACACCAGAGATGAAGGAGTTGCAAATGCATCTTGAAGAGCTTCTGAAGAAGGGGTATATATGCCCAAGTGTGTCACCTTGGGGTTCCCCAATTTTTTTTGTGAAGAAAAAAGATGGGACATTAATATTGTGCATTGACTTCAGACAATTGAATAAAGTGACTGTTAAGAACAAGTATCCTTTGCCAAGGATTGATGATCTTTTTGATCAATTGAAGGATGCAAAGATATTTTCAAAGATAGATCTCAGGTCAGGATACCATCAAGTAAGGATTAAAGAGGAAGATATCAACAAGACCACCTTTAGGACAAGGTATGGTCATTATGAGTTCACAGTGGTGCCATTTGTGTTGTCAAATGCACCAGTTATTTTCATGTGCTTAATTAATCATGTTTTCCAAGAATATTTAGACAAGTTTGTCATTGTCTTTTTGGATGAAATTCTTATATATTCCAAGTCAGAAGAAGAGCTTGAACATCATTTGAGGATTGTGATGAAAGTATTAAGGGAACATCAGTTGTATGCCAAATTGAGCAATTGCTCATTTTATCAAAATCAAATTCATTATTTGGGGCATATCATTTCAAAGGATTGCATAGCAGTGGATCCTGAGAAGATAGAAGCCATTAGAGAATGGTCAGTGCCAAAGAATGTGACAGAGGTCAAATCATTCATGGGCCTTACAGGCTACTACAGGAGATTTATTGAAGGATTCTCAAAGATTGCACACCCAATCACTTCCTTACAAAAGAAGGGTGTGAAGTTTTAGTGGACATTGGATTGTGAAAAGAGTTTCAAACACTTGAAACAATTATTAACAAGTTCTCCAATACTAAGGATTGCAATCCCAAATGAAGACTTCATTGTGTGCACAGATGCATGTAAAGAGGGACTTGGTGGAGTCCTCATTCAAAATGGGTTTGTTATATGTTATGAGTCAAGGAAGTTAAAGGAGCATGAAATACACTATGCCACTGATGATTTGGAGTTGGAAGCCATAGTGCATGCCTTGAGGAAATGGAGACACTACCTCATGGGGAAAAGGTTTGAGCTAAGAATAGACCATTATGGTCTGAAATATTTATTTGATTAGCCAACTCTAAATGCTAGGTAAAGCAGATGCTTAGAATTTCTAACCGAATATGACTTTGATATAAAACATATCAAGGGGAAAGAGAACAAAGTGGTTGATGCACTCAACATAAGAGTACATGAATTGTATGTTACAACCATTATCATGTGCCAATCAAATTTGAAAGATAGAATTATAGAGGCTGCCAAATTAGATTTGCAATACAAGGAATTAGTGGCAAAATTACAACAAGGTATTTTGCTGTAGAAAATTGAGGAATATAAGCTAAATATTGATGAAATTATCATGTACAGGGGAAGAATTTATGTACCAAATTCCCAGGAGTTGAAAAATCTGATATTGAGAGAAATGCATAATGTACCTTATGCTGGGCACCCAGGTTATCAGAAAACTATTGCAGCTGTCAAGAGCCAATATTATTGGCCAGACATGAAGAAAGAGGTTGTTGATTTTATTGCTAGATGTTTGGAATGTCAAAAGGTAAAGGCTGAGCATAGACACCTAGCTGGTTTGCTACAACCATTACCCATCCCTAAGTGGAAATGGGAATTTGTAACAATGGATTTCATTACCAAACTTCCCATAACAAACAAGAAACATGATTCTATCTGGTAGTGGTGGATAAGCTTACTAAAGTTGCCCATTTTGTTCCAGTTATGTTCACTCACAAGGCAGTCAACATTGCTAATGTTTATATGAAGGAAATTGCTAGATTACATGGCATACCGAAGACAATTGTGTCTGATAGAGATCCAAAATTTACCTCAAAATTTTGGAAGGGATTATTTAATGGATTTGGAACAAATTTGAATTTTAGTACAACTTATCATCCAGAATCAGATGGACAGACAAAGTGGGTGAATCAAGTGATTGAAGATATGTTGAGGATGTATGTGATGGATAAACCATCACAATGGGAAGACTACCTACACTTGGTATATTTTGCTTATAACAATGGGTACCAAGCATCTCTAAAGATGAGCCCATTTGAGGCACTTTATAGCAGAAAGTACAACACACTAGTAAGTTGGGATAACCCAACAGATAGAGCAGTGGTTGGGCCAGATTTACTCAAAGAAATGGAAGAGCAAATGATAAAAATAAAGCAAAATTTAAAGGCAGCCTGAGATATACAAAAAATATATGATGATAAGGGAAGAACTCATAGGGAATTTAAAGTGGGAGACCATGTATTTTTGAAAGTAAAAGCCAACAGAAGTTCCCTAAAGTTGGAAAATTGTTCAAAGTTGGAAACTCGCTATTGTGGGTCGCTTGAAATCCTAGAGAGGATTGGTCCAGTAGGTTATATGATTGAATTGCCTGCATCTATGTCTATTCATAATGTATTCCATGTATCATTTCTCAAGAAATATATACCTGATGCTAATCATGTTATTGATTGGAATGTGATTCAAGTGGAGCAAGAAGGCGCTTTCTAAGTGCATCTGGTCCGCATTCTGGACTAGAAAATCAAACAGCTTCGGAACTGAGCCATAGGGCTTGTAAAGGTCCAATGGACTTGGTACGGTCCTGAGGACGCTACTTGGGAGCATGAGGATGCAATGTGGGAAGAATACCCGCATCTTTTTTAGGACTTTTGAAATTTTGTTGTATATGTGTACATGATGCACTGAGGACATTGCATAAATAAGGGGAGGGGATTGTAATATCCCTAAGGCCGAACCCAATTGTAAATGTAAATGCAAATGTACTTAAGATGGTGAGTTGTTTGATATCATTTTGTATGCACCTTTCATGGCATAGTGCACGCATGTACTGCGCAGTAAAATGAGGAAGTTTGCACATTCTAGGATACTGTGTGCAAAAACTTAAGCGTGCGTGATTGAGAGGCTAGGGAGCCTTTGTGTACATGTTGTGTTTTATAGGCTAGTGAGCCAGTTGGTATAAGCTAGGATTCTTATGTTTTAATTAGTATGGAGAGCCTAGATGTTAAAGGCCAGTGTGCCTATTTTTGTATATGTCTCATAATTAATATAAAATACATCGTTGCATGTAGAATGGCCACGATAAAATAGATGGGTGACTAAACTCCATTGCTTAGTGAAAGGGAGGGGCCTAAAATTTAAGGAAAAGGGGATGAGTTAGGGAGCTTAAGCCAAAAAGGAATATTATATAAATATTTCTTAAATCATAAAGTATGGATAATTATTTTATCATAAGTTCTAAAGTTGGGGACAAGTGGGCCAAAGTAGCTCCCAACATGACAAGTGTGAATTTGGGGACGTGCATACATATTTTGGGGACTTAGTTCATTTTGGGGATATTTTCCATCATTCTTCCCAGGATTCCTTGCATCATTCAGTCATCCATTCAATCATCCATGAGAATGCACACACCCATTGAGCTATCCTTCATATCTTCATGATTGTACCTGAACTTGTATCTTTAGACATTACATGTTCATGTAGATGGTTAGCTTGGGAGATGGACTGAAGAGGCGGGTTGTCAGGACCATGGGATATTGAAGAGGCGGGTTGTCAGGCCCGTGAGCAATTTCTCTTTGGGTGAGAGAATTGTTGGAAATTGATTTCATGAAGGTGTTGAACTACAACTATAGTTCTCTGAGACTTCTCGTCTGACCTATTGTTGAAGCCTAGAAAGGAAGTGGGCAAGTCGAAGGACTATTGAGCAGAGAAGAGTCACACTTCCTGGGTGGGACAGGCATGTGGGGAATGAGGAAATGTAGGTTGTTAGTTTGAGTTGGCACCTGAGACAGAGTCTTTCCCATTGTCTATGAGCCTTTATCCTGGTTAGGAATCCCTTTACCTAGGTGGAGTTTAGTCCCAGCTTGAGGGTGACTCACTGTTGAGAGTGATGAACAGTGTGGTCTAAGGTTGGGAGGTTCGTGGAAGGTCTGCACGCAGTTGGTGACATTCTCACCAAGATAAGTGCCAATTATGTGATAAATTTACATGCTGCATTGTTATTTACGTGCTTATTTTTATGGGTTATCATATGTGTGGTTATAACTGTGTTTATTTTTATGGTTATTTCCTGTATATGTTTACTATTATTTCAGTGTGAATCCTTGCATTTACATATGTATTTGGTTGTTTACATTATATATATATATATATATATATATATATATATATATATATCCGCAAGAGTTTTGTGTGTATATAATTTAATTGCATGCAGTTCGAAAAATTTATGTGGCATAACTTAGTTAGATGTTGGGTATGTTACAGTATGTTCCACAGAGAGAGAAAAAAGAGTTCTCTAGTGTAGCGTGGCCTGGCATGGATGGTCGGGGATGTTACAAGGGGTGTGTTGAATAAGCTCTTTGTTTGAGCATTTCATTTTCTGTTTGTTTATACAGTAGATCGGAAATAAGAGTCCATAGCCAAAAAAAGGCACTGGGGTGTAGTTGTGGTTTTAAGTTTCATATTGAATAAAGACTCCATATCACAACAAAGACACTGGGGTTTGTTATTGTTGTTGGTTTGATCTTCTTTTTGAAGACAGGAAAAATTGACGCCATCTCTAAATATGGCTAGAAGAGTTTTAAAATTGGTGAACAAATAAAACTTTAGTAGGGGCCCTAAAGTAGTAGGGCCCACCCAGATCGTAGATTGAAAAACTGATCGACATCTCACACTCATTGCGGAAATAAAACGTGCCTGAACGTTAATATCCTAGATCGGTCCCTCAATTGAAACTGTGGTAGTGTTCGTGAGATACGTGGAAATTGGTGGTTAATTGTGGAAGTCAGAGTGATGTGGATCCAAACCACCCTCGACAACCTCCGAAATCACATGCTAAAGTAGTAGGGTCCACCCAAATCGTAGATTTCAAAACTGAGTGACAACCACAGTTCATTGTGGAAATAAAAGGTGCACGAACGTTAATATCCTAGAGCGGTCCCGCAATTGAAACCATGATATAGCTTGGGAGGTACATGGTAGTTGGTGGTTGATTGCGGAAGTTAGAGCGGTGTGGATCCAAACCACCCTTGACAACTTTCATAATCACATGCTAATATCACATCTAGGGTCCCCCAGAGATCTGCATGTGATAAAAAAACTTGACGTCAAACCGAATCATCAAAGGAAAAGTCACAAGGACCATGCTTGCACTGATGAAGGACTCGGTTGGTTCTAGCAAAACAAGAGGTTTGGAGAATATGGAAAATTCATCAGAGAAATAGAAGAGAAAAACGACAAAAAGAGGTGGTTAAAGCTGAAGCAGTCAAAGGCACTGGGGTGCAATTATAGTGTGGATTCAATAAGATATACATTCCTGACAGACATAAATAGAGGTAAGTTATAACCAGTGGGAGTGAGGTTCTGAAAGGTAAGGCACCTAATCTATTATTCTTAGCACCTCACAGGGAAGTTCTATCATTGGTTGGAGCCAATGTTGTAACCTAGATCTGTACCCCTGCCCTTTCCCTCCTTTACCCTATACATCCATCAAGTTTGATTTATTTTTTGTGTTTGGTGAGCTTATTTTCCATGATTTAGTCACCCATCTCCTATGGCCCCTACTCATCTTTTCTTATTTTAGACCATCTTTTGATTTCTTGAAAAGTGATTACATGTTTTGGTTTGAGATTTAAAATACTTGTCATCATGTTTACCACTAACTGAGCATGCAACAGGTCCACCAAGTCCTTTGTATGTGCAGGAAACTTCCGCAGAAAAAATGTAGCAATTCAGACCAATCCATTTCGAGCTTAGATTATAAGCCAAATAGACAGGTTACATTTCGATGGTGGAGATCCAACAATCCATTTATATCAAAGGCTCTCACACATTCAGAGTCTCAAACTCGCGCGACGTTTAACAACAAAGAAGATGACGTCACTCCATGACTTCAGTGTTCGAGCGTCTGAACTTTCCATTGTTTGAAATCTTCCGAAGTGCCCAAACACTGAAGTGTCGAAGCCTCCAAACACCAGAACCCAGAACTACCATGTCACTCTAGGAGATATTCCTCCAAGATTTAGCCATACTCTACATTAAAAAACTCCCAAACCTCGAAGAGTTGGAGACGTGTAGCATTCATCAGTTAAGATACATGACATTCATCTGCGTTGATACGTGGCATTCATCTGGCGTTGATACATGGCATTCATCGATTATGACACGTGGCACTCATTTCAGGCACCTTTGGTTATGTCATCTTCTCATTTTTAGGTGACACATGTCACTCTCTTTTTGTGACATGTAATCGATGGTGACATCATGGGGACATGTCAATCGAGGAGATCGCCACTCTGAGAGATTTCCATTCAAGGAAAACATAGTTCACCAAAGTCCCGAAGTGCCAGAGCCCCGAAGCACTGGAGCCCCTGAATGTCCAAGTGCCTAAATGTTGACACGTAAGGTTCGGAAGAGTGTCACTCCGAGATTTTTCCATCCAGAATAGGAACAGTATCCCAAATCCTGGAGCCCCAAAGTCCCAAAATATTTAAATGATAAAAACATATTAATCTCGGGTTAATTAGTTATAAGAATTGGCTAATCACTCTACGAGTTTGGTCCTCTGGAATATCTGTTAACTTTTCATTCAAAAACTCCCGAACCCCTAAAAGTCGAAGACGCGTGGTATTCAAATGTTCAGACACGTAGCACTCATCTTTTGACGACATGTCACATTCATTTGTTGAGACATGCGGCACTCATTTCAAGCACATTTGGATTTGTCATCTGTACTATTTCAAGTGACACGTGTCACCCTTCTTTCTATAACATGTCAGTGATATGACATCATTCCGCCATGTCACTCCGGGAAATCGTCCTCCGGGAGATTCTCAGACTTTGCATTCTAGAGCCACCCAAACCCAGAAGAGTCGAAGTCTCGAAGTCCTTAAATAATGAAGGTTAAAGGAAATATCGGGTTAATAAGTGATTAGTGTTGGTTAATGACTCCAGGAGTTTTGTCTTCCAGAGGATATGTATACTTTGCACTCCAAATCTCTCGAACACCAAATTTCTGAAGGGGTTCATCCTTATTTAATGCATATTTTGAAATGTTTAAAAAAGGGTGCCAAACTAGGAATTGGATAAATTGCACGCCCAGACTGTAGAAGGGATATCAGAGACTCCATAAAAGTGCCAGAATGATTTTCTTCTTTCCCCCAGGAGATAACTTAAGGAAGAATGCAGCCAACACATCCAGTTATCTCCTAGTGGCCTCCAACAACATGCATGGATGATAGTGCTCGATGCAGAACTCATTTATGTCACTCCTAGTCATTTCCTGTCAAATCCCAGTTCACTCCAGCATATGCATCAATCCAGTTTAATTGCTAGTAGCAATTTTTTAGTTGTTTAATTGTAGCATTCTTTTAGATTAAGGCATAATCAGTGGTATTTTTTGTGTGATAATAACCACTCCTTTTTTATTAAGTTAAGCTTGAAGTATACATTAATATACTCCAACAGTGTTTTAATTAAGTTAATAAGTTGTCTTACAACAGATGTTGTAGAGTTAAGCCCCAGCTCCACACTGGTCGAGGGCCTCTACATTTCTGATAAATATGTGGTTTTTGTATGTTTTGAGGGTTCAATTTTTGGGAGAATGATATCAATACATCAGACTGGTTGAACCTGTTCTATGCATGGATTAAATCTCTCTACCTAGTGAATATACTTTTGATGAGAGTTTTTTTTTTCCAAATATTTATGTGTTTTATCTTATCTTGAATGCATTTTTCAATTTGTGTGAAGTACATTTCATTTCCTTCAGCTATTGTATAACTTGTATTTACTAATATGCAACCTGTGAAACAACAAATGCTTTGGTGAAGATTTTTTTCCTTTACAACCTATGGGAATAATTGTGTTTTTGATGCATGTTTAATGTCTTGAAATGATATTTTAAGTATTAAACTTCTTGCAGTAGAGTATTCATTGAATGATTTGTTGTTTTCCCATGTTTTATCCTCTATTACCTCACTTTTCATTCATTTGTGTGCCACCCACCAAGTAGAACCCTCTTCTATATCAATTTGTTAATCCAACCATGCTTATATCTTGGTAAAACAACCCTCCAACTGACCAACATAATAAAAAATCCAACCATTCCAAAACTTTAGGTGGCCTAGCTCTGCCCTTTAGCAGTCACGTGCAGACTTGAGGACCAAAAATATCCTTGAAATTACAAGGCCTTTTGTTAGTGTAGGCTATGAGGGTATTAACATTATCAAACCATTTTTATTTTATATTGTAGATATCAATCTCTTCTAGTGTGGCATATAAATTATTGTAAAAATGGTTAAGATGATAAAAAAGTATAGCATAAATAAAAGAGGTATGTATTTTTGGATTTTGATATGTAAAAAAAAATAGATTAAAAATATTAAACAATACACACACACACACACATATATATATATGGAATTTGTGTAGCCTATAGAAAAATAATGTCAAAAATAGAGATATAGAGAGGTATTCATAAAAATGGAGGTTTTTATGTATTTGGGTACCAAACCACTAGGTTTGTCAACTCTAACCTAAATCTGAGGCAACTAAATCAACATACATGTATGCTATAGTTTTCCTTCCCTCCCCCCAAAAAAATGAAATAGAACTAACGTGCAAGCACTCCTAAGAACATGCATGCTCTCTAGAAATGCACAAGCATTCTTGGAATGCATGCACAATCCTTTTTTTTTTTCCTTGTATCTCTTTATCTCCCCCCCTCTCCCCTACCCATCCTTCACCTTATCTCACATCCTCCCCCTTTGTCTCTCTCACCCCACCCCCTCATTCCCACCCCTATTCCATCTAAATATAGCTAGTGCATGTGGATTAATCAATTATTAGTATAGTTTCCCACTTAGTCTATACAAACAATGGTATCAGTCATTATATTCATATATATTATTCAATAAATTATATTAATCTATACAAACCCATAGTACAAAATACAATCTATCATTGTATTCATATATATCATTTAACAAAATATATTAATTTGTACCTCATTTTCCTTTACCTCTCTTGCAATAGACACTCATACCCACCTCCCCTTGTCTCACCTATATTCCCCTCTTATTTCCCCTCCCCCTTTGCTAATCATATCCATCCACCTTCCCTCTCCACTCATTTCCTCTACCAATTACTTCATCCGCTCCAATCCCTCCCTCTACCCCTCTCTCCCACCCTCCCTCTATAACCCCCCTTTCTCTCTCCCCTACATCTAACCCTCACTCTATATCCCTCTATCTCTCATTCTCACTATATCACCCTCTCTCTCTCCCCCACTCTCCCCCCTTTCACTATTTACCTCTCTCTACCCCTTCCCTCTCTCTGCCCCCTTTCCTCTCTCTCTCTCTACCCCCCCCTCTCTCTCTCCTGCATATACCCCTCTCTCTACCCCCTCTCTCTCTCTCTCTCCTGCATATACCCCTCTCTACCACCAGGGATGATTTTAAGGATGGAAATTTATTTTAAAATGTAGAAACCTTGGCGAATCTTACTAATGCTTCATATGTCAACTATAAATTTTTGGCGATATTTTTGTAAAAATATTGAAATTTATGAGTATTTTATATAGTTTTTATAAAATTTTGGTGATTTTTAAGTTAAAATAATTTTATCCTATAGAATTTGGGCGAATCATTTTTAAAATAGCGAATCTCATTTTTGGAAAAAACATGGAAAATTAGCCCATGAGCGAAATTTAGCCCCTAAAATCATCCCTGTCTACCACCACTTCCTATCCCCTTATATCACTCTTTGTTTCTCTCTCCCCTTCTCTCCCACTCCATGTCTATCTCCCCCCTCCTCTCTCTCCCTCTACCCCTCTCTACCTCCCTCCCTCTATAACCCCCCCCCTGCCTCTCTCTCTCTCTATCCCTCCCTCTCTCGATCAATATATCTCCCTCCTCCCTCTCTCCCTCCTACATCTACACCTCTCTCCCCCTCACTCTATATCCCCTTCCCTCTCTCCCCCACTCTCTCCCCCTTTCTCTTTTTATCTCTCTCTCCCCTCTTCCTCTCATTATCTCTCTACCCCCCTCTCTATATACCTCTCTCTCACACTCTCTCMCACWCWYMCWCRCAYWMTCKCTCTACCCCSCTCTATATATTTCTCTCTCTCCAACTCACACTCTCACACACTTTCTCTCTACCCCCATTCTCTCTCTCTCTCTCTCCCCCTTCCTCTCACTCTCTCTCAACCCCTTCTCTCTCCCTTTCAACCATTCTCTCCCTCTACTCTCTATATCCCCTATATATATCACACTCTCCCACCACTCCCTACCACCCTATTGTTGATGTTAGTGGTAGCATCATACAAGTATTTTTGCACAGGTCTATGTGTCTAGACATGTGGAAATATTTCAAAACATTCTACCTTGGTAACTTTACTTTAATTAAAGAAATTATTAAAGTTCTTTTATCAATCAATTGATTTATTTAATTAAATGCTAAAAAATAGCATTTTAATTTTAACCATTGATCTCAAGTGAGGTGAGAAGTAATCTCAACCGTCAATCACTTTGGATATTAGGGTTAGGTCATAACTCAATATTATAAAAACAAGGATAGGGTGAGGGAGAAGACAAATGATGAAACTTAGAGGATTGGATCATGAAGGATTGTGATTCAAGGAGATCTTGGATAGGTGGAGAAGGCCTTCCATCTAGAGATTAGGCCAAGGAGAAGAGAGAACAAAGGCAACCACAAGTGGGTTTTAGTCGAGTGAAGCCACATGAAAGGGTTGTGTCGTATGAAGTTTTTCGTATGTGTACGTGGATCACATTGGAGACAATCACATATACACAAAAAAGCCTAAGGAAGGGCATGTACACCTTGAAAAGCGTGTAGTTATAGGTCATACACACTACAAGAAGAAAACCTTCTAGTGGAGGTTTTTAGTGCAACAAAATTTGGAAAATTTTTCAAAAATACCTCTGCTACAACCTCCTCTATTGGCTACGGAGGTTTTAGCAAAGGCTTTAGTGGATGTTCTATATAAATAAATAAAAAAATAGTAGGTAGAGGTTGTACCAACGGTTTTTTTTTTCGGTGCGTTTCTTGTCAAAACGCACCAGTGCGATATTGAAAAACTCGCACTGATACATTAATATAATAAAATGCACTAGTACATTAATATAATAAAAATGACCTAGATATGAATATAATAAAGAACGTCCCAATGTGTTTATAACTATTGTGCACCCATTCTTCCTTTTTCATTGTATGCAGAGCACTAATGCTCTTATAATTACTATGCTCTGGTTCCATGTTTTTCTCTTATGATGCATTGGTGCTATTTAGGATTTGTCCTCCCTGATGTGATTAAGTTATAGTTATCACTGGTGCACTTTAATATTAGTACATCCCACTGTGATTAATATATATATATCCTCGATGTGATCATGTTATCTTGAGACCCGATGCATTTATTATAGAAAACACTCGATGCTTCTATAATTAGTATGTACCGACATGTCAGGAACATTATTTTTAGTATGAATCGGTGCATAAATAATATTTACATTTTCGGTGTGTATAATAAGAGTAATGCATCGATACACATTTTTTTTGTAGTGCCCCGATTAATATTTCAAACATGAGCATCCTACAATTTTGAAATGATAAATATTATTGTACATTATATCGTTTACATAATGGTGTGTTTTCTCAATAGTATGTATCAATGTGTTATTATAATTAATATGTACCGGTGCATATGACTACTCAAAATGCACCAATTTCTATATTATAACAAACCCTATCTAGTGATTTCAAAAGAATACAATGCACTCATATGTTTATATTTTAATTCATTGTTTTTTACAAATTTTCAATCAATTATTCCAAAATCAAATATGTTTTTTATAATAATATTGTTTTATATTTATGTTATTTCATTTCAATATAACGATTGCATTAATGCATTATCCAACCAATTAAATCTCTGTTATTTGTAACAATGTAAATCATCCACATATTATTTATTCAAGAACAAAACATTTTACAATGCAATGAAATAAGAAACCCATTTTATTATATATGAATAAGAGACTCATTGTCATACAAAAAAGGACAACGTAAAGGTCTAGTAATATAATAAAATTTCAACCAATTTGTAACTGTTACACTTATTGGTAATATGTCCTCATGCAATTGGGACAATATGTCCAGTACATTAAACAAAATCTCTGATTTTCATAGACAAATATTCCAAAACATACAACTTGCAGTAACATTCAATTATATTGATTATCATTCATCATTTGAACTATTCACATTTCTTGAATTGTGTGCATGCCTCATTTCTTCATCAATTGTAGGTGATATTGTACTTTGGTTATTTAACATAATGTTTTCTGGATGATCGACTTGTTTTTTATGTTCTACCCCTTCATCTTCCATCTACAAACATAGAAATAAATTGTAATATATATATAGTAGAATATACATGATTGCGTAAATAAAAAAACATACCTTAACACCAAGTCTTTCATAAACAATACACATTTTTTTGAATGCATGCTTCATGAATTCTCTCAAAATATCTTATGGTGTCTGCATTACATACTTTGTTCCTACATGTTTAATACGACATGAAAAATCATAGTCAATAAAATCAATATAAAGTTTTCTTGTTTTTTCATTAATTATAAAAACAAGGGAAGTTAAAAACCATAGCTACTTACAAATTGTTCAATTAAACTTGCATTCTTCAACATATACTCACAACCCATACTTAACCCAATGTTTATCAATTTATGGGTTGGCTCCTCCTTGTATGTTAGCACCTAGTAAAAGATTGTTGGGCCCTGGGTATGGATTAAGGAAGAAAGCGAAGAAAAAGGAAGAGAAAAGGAAAAATGCAAACTGCGTAGAAGGAAGGTTGACTGAGATCAGGTCAAAGTGGTTAAAGAAGAAAAGACGGAGCGAAGTAAAGGAAAACAAGTCGTTGGATGAGAAGATCGAGGAGAACAGATCAACAAGTAAGAGCGATCGTGGAAAACCCAGCAAGCGAAAAAAGATACCAATTGATGCTTTGGAGCACCTCATGGGAAATATGGAAAGATAGGCCGATGAAGACCAAAAAACGTGGGTCAAGTTGACCTAGGGTTTTAGACACCTGGGGTTTTGGTATTTAGGGTTTTGACACTTAAGATGTGACCTAAGGATGTCCGAAAGCTATTTGTAATGTATAAATAAGAACCTAGAGGGGAGAAGAGGGGTTCAGGTTCGCGTTCGCATTCGAGTTATGGATGGTAGTTGTTGCGATTGTGATTGTTGATAGAGTGATTATTGTTGTTGAGAGAGAGAGAGAAGTGTTGAGAGTAAGAGCCTTATGGTATCGTAAGATCTTTATCTGGGTGTGAAGATCAACCCTGCAGCTTGGTGTGCAGGGAAGGGAGAGGAAGAGAGAATAAGAGAGAGAGATCTACAAGCTAAGAGCATAGATATAACTGTACGTTTTATATAATATCAAGAAACATAGTTCTGTGGATGTATCCCTGGGGAGAGGGTGAACCATGTATATCTGGTGTTATGTGTGATTCATGTTGTGTTCTTTGTCTTTTGATTATTCTACTATTGCATTATTGTGTTAGATTTGAGATAAAACTGTGCGAAGTAGGTTTAAGATGGTAAATGATATCTAGATGTTGTGTTGCTATTTCTTTGGATCCACTTTGCATTTCCTATGGTTGTAGACATCTCTTTCCTGCAAACCCCTATTGCTACTTCGAGTGAGTCTGCATCTGCATCAAAGGTGTTGCCGAAAGGGCCATTAGTTATGGATTGTTGGTGTGTTGTTAGAGACGAACCCTGGGTCTGCCCCTGTGCTAACAAATGGTTCTGTTTCCGGGACCAGAATCCTTTTGAGGGAATGTCGAGGTGGTTTCCATCAAAGACAGAGATTCAGAAGTGGATAGAAGAACAAGAGAAGGACTTCACGGAAGCCCAGAACAAGAACCCTAATATTATCACAAAAGACTGGTTGGGAAAGTATATATTTACTGATATACACGAGATTTTCTTTGGAGTAATTCATAAGGAGGTATATGAGTGGTTAGCCAGATTAGCAGATACCCAGTTTGAGATCAGATCTAGACCGCCTGTGGTTTGGACGTAGACGTTGATCAAGAAGATAAAGAGAGTTGATAACACTGTGTCAAGAGTAGTAGATCAATGGTTTGATATCACCATTGGAGGGTACATCACCGAGTTTTCTATTGATAAAGTAGAGTCATATAGTGAAGAAGAGAGATATTTCTTTAAAGGACCTAGAGGAAAATTTTTACACTTTTTGAAATTGAAAATCAAGATTCTATTGCATGAGAAGAACATCTTGAAGATACAATAGTGGGTCAGATTGGAAAGCTAATGTTCAAGAATTCAGACAGTGACAACGACACAGAGGTTGGACATACACGTAGTGGGAGAAAATTCAGAGAAGTTCCTTTGGTGAACTTGTTTGAGTAGAATCACAAACCATTAGCATAGGAAGAAGGGTTCAATAGTGGAGAAGAAGAAGAGTTACTGAACGAGGAACATTTAAAGTCTGCTAGGGTAGAGGAAGGGAGGACTGAAGAACCTCACCGAGAAGAATCGAAAATTTCAGGAACTGCGCCGACTACTGAAGTAAGTACTATTACTCCTTCTGTTGTTTTAGCAAAATTAAGTAACCAAAGTAGTCAGAGTTATCAGAGCACTCAGAGCATTGTTACAGGAAGTCCAACACATACTCAGTCAGGAAACCTAGGAATATCTATGGCAGATGAGATGAGATTACCCACCTTCAGGGGAGATGGATCTAAAGATCCTGACCAGCACTGGTTTTGATGTGAAGCTGTATAGAATATTAAGGATATCACTGATGAAGCTGTTAAGAGAGCTCAGTTTAGTACCACCTTGAGAGACCGCGCACTGAGCTAGTACATGAAATTTGTTCAAGGCGTTTCACAACCAAAACCACTGAATGTCATTAAGACTGCATTGATTTCCGAATTCAAGAAACCTAAGTCAGATTCACAGTGCATTACAGAGATGAAAGAAATTAAGGATAAAGT
Organism: Picea engelmannii; assembly: GCA_009831015.1. Classification (NCBI taxonomy): domain Eukaryota; kingdom Viridiplantae; phylum Streptophyta; class Pinopsida; order Pinales; family Pinaceae; genus Picea; species Picea engelmannii. The sequence goes on along the minus strand of ML785765.1, from coordinate 169,942 downwards.
AGCCAAACCTGTTTGGGAGTTTGATCATAGGTTTAAGACCTTAACAGGCCATTTGAGTTTTCATATCCTAGACGATTAGAACAAGGAATGGTTCATTGCTGCCCTCCTACCACACATCAGAGTCCCTCTAATGTAGCAGAAGATTGATTCACAGGCTATGGTGTTGGAGATCGCCATGAAAATAGAATCAACCCCTATGGGAGAATCCAGCTCAGGTATGAGTCAAATCTTGAGTCATCTATCTAGCTTATCTCTACAAGTCGAAGACATGAAAAAGATAAGGGAAAAGTTAAAAGAGAAGACATCTGGTGTATCAGATGCAAGTTAGAAGGTCACGATAAGGAGCATTGTCCCCTATTCCATGAATACTTGGATTCTGGATCTCCGATCTCTTTGAATCAAGTTACTCTACCTTGGTGTGAGGTATGTAGAAATAAACATCGACCTGGTGAATGTTATTACATGAAAAAATATGTTCAGACACCTACAAATATTTACTGCACATTATGTAAATCTGTGGAGCATGATGAGAAAGACTATTGAGGTTATGATCTCTTGCATGAAAGGTCAAGATATACATATAGGATTCAAGGAGAGATGCAACAAGAGGGAAACACTATGCAGTTTAACTATCCAGGAAGAGGAAACTTCAACCCTTGTGGTGGATTCAGAGGAAGAGGACAAGGACGAGGCATGGGCCGAGGTCGAGGTCAGATCATTTGTTATAACTTCACACAACCATGTCACTTGGAAAGGGATTGTCATAACCCTTATACCACTTGTAGTTACTGCAATGCATTCGAACATATCATAGAGGATTTTCCTGCACTGTTATCCAAGCTTCAGGAGAAACGAGGAGGAAACCAACAAGAACAACCAATTTCAGTAGAACCTCACGGAGTGGATCCCAGATTTGTTGTTATCACTAGAGGAGGAGCTTCTATAGGAGAATACAGGATGACCCTAGGGAAGACTACAGAGGAATCAAGGGTCAGGAAAGATGTAGAGAATACACAGTATTTCGATCCAAGGAAAGAGAAACAAACATTTGAGGAGGCAAGAAAATAATTTGGAAGAGATCAGGCTTCTTCATCAAAAACATGAAAAAAAGTAAGAGAATGTGGAATGCCTCTGGCATTTGATCAATTTGCTTCATCTAGAGAAGAAAAAGAGGTAAGTAAGCTCATGGAATTCTTATGCACTTGCATTAATTTGATAAAGGATGAGAGCGTTGTACAAGAACTACAAAATTTGATTAGGCGGCATGATCTAGGAAAGGTAGATCCCTTACTGAGTAGAGCAATACATCAAGTATGTAAAAAGAGACGGACAAATAAGGAACTACACCTGAATGCTCAGATTGGAGATTATGATATAGATTATGTGGTCCACGACTTAGGGTTGGAGGTCAATGTTATGACAAAGCAGACCTGGGCACTGATGGGAAAACCTAACTTGATCTATTCCTCTATCAGGCTTAGGATGGCTAATCAGCAGACAATAAGCCCCTTTGGAAGACTGGAGCATGTCCCTGTGGACATCGACGGGGTTAGAACGTTTGTAGACTTCGAAGTAATTGAGATAGTTGATGATAGTTGTCCTTATCCCATGTTGTTAGGAATTGATTGGGCTTTCAATAATTATACTATTGTTGACTTAAAGAAAAGAAGAATGACATTTGAAGGTGATGGCCTTAGGGTCATTGCACCTATGGATCCTGATGAAGGTTGCAGATACATAGAGCTCGTCAAATAAGAAGACCTCGCATATGAACTAGAGAATATATACAAATTGACAACAAGACAATAGGATTACATTAATCCTACAACAGATGGGAATTTAAGCTGGTGAAGTGACAATGCATGTTCATCAGATTCGGAAGAAGCACTAGAGAACTAGAATAACAAAATGTATGAAGTTTATGTGTGGAGATGTGTTAGACTGACTAGAGAAGTTCGTTGGATCGACACGACAATAAGTAATTTTCCCACCTTTGACGGTTTGAATCACTTAGAAACTTTCTTACTAGAATTTGAAAAAATTGTACCAGTACAACAGAGACTGTTGGCACTAGATGAGGCCTTGAAAGAAACTCCAACGTGATGGTGGGGAACACATAAGTAGAACATCACGGACTGGGTGCAATGTCACACTTTGATGACAGTTAATTTTTCAGATCAGATAGAAGGATGTGAAGTTAGATACACGGGTCAAAGCTGCCCAAAAGACCATGTGCGAAGTTGCGAGGAAGCCTGGAGAAACATTCCTCAAGAATAGTGTGTGCATAAATTCATTAACACACTGGATACAACACTTATCAACTGGTACCTTCAAGTGAAACTGCGCCTCACCACTACATATTGGCAAGGTATGAGTCCGAATTTTGTAGCTACATTTCTATTTGAAAGTCAGCACCCTACGGTAGATCAAGCTTTACAAGTTGTGAGACAGAAAGTATTTGAGGAGGCACCTAACCTCCATGTTGAACAAGAAGATGATGAATGGACTACGCCTTTTCAGAAATTGCAATTATGTTACAATATCAATGCCGATGAAGAGGATGATCTTAGGAATGTGAAAATCACAGAAACAGATGGACAGAGAGACATATAAGTGCCAGGAGTTGAAGTACCTTTTATTGGACAGCCAATTAAAATCAAGAAAGTCAATATTGGGACAGAGTAAGCACCTAATCTGGCCAACGTTGGAGATTATTTGGATGATGCCACTATTGACAAGATTACAAAGTTACTGCATGGATATCAGGACTTGTTTCCAACCAAGTTCACTGATATGAAGGGCATTAAAGGACCCATGGGAGAAACGAATATTCCCTTAAAACCATATACAAGACCAGTCAAGCAGAGACCCTATAGATTGAATCCCAAATATAAGGATAAAGTTAAGATTGAATTAGATAGAATGTTGGAAGAAGTAATCATAGAACTTGTTGAAGAGTCAGAATGGATTATCCCTATGGTGGTTCAAGACAAGAAAATAGGAGATATCAAAATCTGTGTAGACTTGAGGAAACTAAATGATGCATGCTTACATGATCCATTCCCTACACTGTTTACTGATGAAGTGTTAGACAATGTGGGAGGACAAGAAGTCTACTCCTTCACAGATGGATTTTCAGGTTATCACCAGATCAGGATTGCCAAGGAAGATCGCCATAAGACAAAATTTGCAACAAAATGGGGATCCTACCAATACACAGTGATTCCTTTTGTACTGAAGAATGCACCAGCCATATTTTCTAGGGTGGTGATTGAAGCATTCAAGGAGTTTTTACATAAATTTATGGAAGCCTATTTTGGTGATTGGATTGTTTTTAGCTTATTGAAAAATCATATTGAATGTTTAAGACTAATGTTGGATAAGTGTAGACAATGTTAGATTGCCTTGAACTTGAAGAAATGCATTTTTTTCACCCTTTGGAGTGTTGCTAGGCCATATTGTGTGTAAGCAGGGGTTGCTGGTAGACCCATTCAAGATTGCCATTATTGTTGATCTACCACCCCCTACTTCAGTCAGATAGTTGCGCACTGCATTGGGACATACTGGATATTACATGAACTTCATTAAGGTCTATGCACAGATTACAACACCTATGGAGAATCTTTTGAAGAAAGATTATCAGTTTAATTGGACAGAAGAATGGCGACAGAGATTTGACACACTGAAACAAAAAATGGTTACTACGCCTATTCTGGTTTTTCTAGATTGGAGTAAGGAATTTCATGTGCATGTCGATGCATCATTTATTGCATTAGGAGAAGTTCTAGCACAACCAGGAGCCGGATATATTGACCATCTATTATCCTTTGCTAGCAGAAAGTTATCAACAACTGAGATAAATTACACTACCACTGAGAGAGAAGGTTTAGCCATGGTGTATGCACTGCAGAAGTTTCATCACTACCTCCTGGGAGGACACTTTAATATGTTCACTGATCACTTTGCACTGAAATACCTAGTCAACAAGCTAGTGTTGGGGGAAAGTATATTCATATGGCTACTGCTATTCCAGGAATATGATTTTGAAATTGCGGTCAAGCCAGGGAGAATGAACAAGGGACCTGACCACTTGTCTAGGTTGGAACATGGAGAGGAACCTACTATTTTGGAGGATACACTACCAGATGCACATTTTTTGGCCATCAGGAAGGTTTATGATGACTTCACCGAGATAATTCATTTCCTGTCAACAGGAATGGAACCTCACGAATACACAATCATTCAGAAGAAACAACTGATAGTGCGCGCTGCAGATTTTTCACTTATAGCTGGATAGCTATATAAGCTGAGACCTAATGAGATCTTAAGAAAATGTGTTATGGAGGCAGAAAGACCACTAATTGTGGTAGAAGTATATGAAGGCATCGCAGGAGGACACTACGCAAGAAAAGCAACAACGCAAAAGGTTTTGAGAGCTAGCCTCTGGTGGCGTACTTTACACAAAGATGCTAAATAATACTATAGAGCCTGCAATGTATGCCAAAGAGTTGGGAAACCTTCCAAAAGAGATGAGATGTCATTAGCACCCCAACTAACCTTACTGATCCGTAGGATCTTTTAATGACTTATGGTTGAGTTTTAATTTTGCATGCGTTAATTAACCATTTGAGAAACTTAGTGAAAGAATGAGGAAAGAAGAGAAATTATGACAGCCATATACATATATGCAGATCTGAAATGAAGTAATAGACAACAAACCATAACACGTAGATTGATAATGGAGTTCGACACAACTTTGCCTACGTCTTCGGTCCTTGTCTCTGTGGGGGAGGCTTCTTTATTTCTGTTCAAATGCTCAAAAGTACATTGCTACAATTCCAAATGGCTACAAGACTGATCTGTTCATGTTCTTCCAGATCTCTAGAACCATGCAAAGAAAACGACATGCAAAATGGACGTCTGGAGCTCCCAGAAATGGTCCAACAGTGTCCCCTCCTCAAAAGATTCTCTGCATCAAAATGGCTTTGGCTTGGTTTCCCTTCTGTATACCTCCTCTCTGACTACTCTAATGGCTTCAGAGCATCCAAAAACCCCTATTTGGGCTCTTTTGGCACCTCAATCGGTCGAAAAACGAAGAAGTTAGGCCTCCTGGAAGTTTTCCCCTTCAAGCTTGTTGTCACTGGTTCTACAAAACGCACCCTTCTTGTTTGAACCTGGCTCACACGCAATATAAGGCGTGAAAACCCAGCACCGGGCGCAACCGCGCCAATGGTGCAAACCATAGGATGGTTAAGGGTGCGCCAGCCCCTAACTGCCTAGGCACTTGGGCATATGGGTCATGTGACCACTCGTATGGGCAAAAAGTGGTTAAACCGTTACCAAACCGTGTAACTCCCTCCGCACTCCAGGTCGCGATCATATGAAATATATAAAAACCATGAATAAGTGTTATAAACCCACGCGCACACAAATTTCGGGCTATATATATATATATATCACGGTCATATAACAAATCAAATGACCACGGGCCGGGGCTAAGCCCCGGCCCGACCCCGCCCATATGTACATCATATGCAATTCAAATACATTAAATTACATAGTTATAACAAGAACCATGCGGCGGTATAGTGGTTGGACGGAGGTTTGTGAAGGATTTACATAGTGGGGGAGGTCCGGGGGTTGAACCCCGCGGACTCTCATAATTTTACATACAACCCATTAGCCAATTCCGGGGTGCCACGTGGCAGCCCACGACTGGGCCACGTGGCACCTTAACCAACCAACCAAAACACGCCACATGTCAGCTGCTGATTGGACCACGTGCTTGCCACCTTTCGACCATACTACCACGTCGCCTTGCCACATCATCCCTGTCGTACTGCCTTGTCAGCCTTCCACGTCAGATGCTGACATCACCCGTGCCACATGTCACCCTTACAGTGGTGACATGTGTCACCTCCAGATTAGTCCAACTGTCTACCCGTACGCATAGATCCGCTTGACACGTGTCGCCTCCTGGTGCTGCCACATGTCACCTTATGGGATTTCCATGTGTCGTCTGTACAGACTTGCCACGTCAGCGTACGAACATGCCACGTCAGCGTCTGTATGGACTGTATGGACTACACAGTCAACAATTTTTTTTTGCCTGTTTGACTTATCGGACAGAATGTGATATCTTCTCCATACGGAGTCTGTTTGACAAAGTAAATGTACCACTGGAATCAGGAAGACGAGACAGACGCAATGGCATAGGTTTCGTCGCATTCCGAGAACTTTCATTTTTGAGCATTTTTCAAGCCCTATCAGGCTTCTGGATCCGATTTTGAATCAAACCTCCCCACAATAAGACCTGTTGGTCCCCAAAAGGTTACTGACCAGTCAACAAGCTCGGGATAGGCCACCCGGCTTGCTCTCTGTCTCTGAACTCTGTCCTGTGCACCTGTCTCATCAAGATCAACTGTAACACAATCATGACAACTGACAGTATATTGTTAGCCATTTGAACCCTGTTACATCTTACTGAAGCCACTATCATCCATGTAGAAAACATTGCTAATGACAACATCAAAAAGACGACTGCAAATGAACTGATATACTTGAAGTATTTCCACGACATGAGCTTATCTTGAAGCAACTTATGATTGATTTTCCATTCAACAACCATGTCTTGTTCTTGCTTAAGATCAATTATTTCATTTGAAACAATTATTGGTTTCTTGCATGCTTGCACTACCTTTGTTACTTGTTCCCTTGTTTGAAGTGTTTTATTTGCTTTAACATGATGAGCATGAACCACATAATCATGACCTGCTTTAGTGAATTGATATTGATTATTTGTCCTGTAGAAGATTGCCTTACGATCAAATAAGTATAGACTACCTAAGATCATTCCACATTCTCTTAACGACACAACATCACAAGTTACTTCGTCCACATACTTAGATGAAATTGCAAATTTGATTGTGCATTGTTTTGT
>ML785765.1:124590-141416 GCA_009831015.1 Picea engelmannii | reverse complement strand
GGGGGGGGGGATATAGGGAGAGAAGGGGAGGGAAGGAGGAAGAGAGTGAGAAAGGGAATGAGCATCAAATTTACATTTTCTATGTTCGAGGAGGATATTTTCAGGAATGAAATAAATTTTCCATATTTTGTAAATCCGGATTGATATTTCTTATATAGCTAGGTGGAAAAATACAATCATATTGTATAAAAAAAATTGTTTTTTTAAGTGTGCTTCCAAGTTATAAAAGTTATTCGAAATTATTTTTGAAGTTAGATTCTTCTATGCTACCCAAGATGACAGTTTTTGGATCAAATGCAAGATAAAAAGAATTATAATATCAAATGGCCAATTATTCAGATTCCAGTGTTGCCTCATTCTGTATCTTTGGAACTCCAAGTTATCTCAAACCAATTTAAATACATATAGATTTTATTGATAATTCATTTTATCTCAATTAATTTGTATTATGTATGCAAGTGTAGTTTAATAATTGTTTATTGAATTTTGCAGGATTGAGTTCAGATGCTCAAGATATTCCCATGGTCCCAAATTTTGCAAGCTCCTATTAGGAGAAAGATACTACAAGTAGATGTTTGATGAAAATCGACAACCTAATTACCCTACCAATCCTAACATGCCATATTCCAAAAACCATCCTGGGTCAACGATATTACACCGTGAATTTGATCTCTTTTATGGAGACAATCCCCTAGGGTGTAAGAAAAAGATGATTAAGTAATTGTATTTTTGAATTTTCAATGGAACTAATGTAAATGTATTTCTTAATTTGACATTTTTTTTATAAAGGATTTAGTTTCATCTTTATTATTGGTAAAAAAATTATGTGTTTCTAATAAGTATCTAGTATAATGTTTGAACATATTAAAAGCATCATGTCACTAATATTATCAATCGGGGCAGGGGTGTTGTCTGATTGGCAATTGCACGTTCTGTTAAGGCGTACAGGTTGTTAAGCAAGTCACCTGTTCGAGCCTCGATGAAATGTGTGTGAAGGTTGTGCTCCCAACTGGTCATGCCTAGAGTTTATAGTGGCAACTACTGAAATCGACCCCGTGTCATGCGAATACGAGATGGGTGCCATTGTCAATTCCTCTAGTTGAACAAAAAAAAATATTATCAATGTAATGTTCAATATTTTTACAATCAAGATTCTGATGACAAACAACCTATCTACCATCTACTGTTGCACCCCACTACGATGTCAAGTCATGATCTTGTTGCTAAAAGAAAAAGAGCTCGGAGAGGAAGCATAATGATAATGGTTGAAACAACCACCTATTCAATTCCCACTACGTCTTGAGTCACCAATTGAAAAACTTGATAGTAACACTAATTCTTCACATGTTGGGGATGAAGGAAATTATATGGAGGTTGGTATGGATGATTTATTATGGGATACCTAGGCCAAGGAGGGAATGTTGTTATATGCATTCCAACAAAATGAAATAGGGGATGATGTTGATGTCGTAGATTGATCCATGTGGATATCGGTGTCCAACCACCTATTCCAACCAACTTAAAACGGTCTTCTGGCAATTTACTCGTTTTAGCAGTTTTTTGGTTCCTAAACTTCGAGGGCCATTTTGAGAGCCTAAATGAACTTTTTTTGGGATCGAGCACCTCAATGAGAGACAAAATATTTTATTGATCCCCCAAAATGAATCTCTTTGACAATACATTTCCAATGAGCTATCATGTGCCCCAAACATATATCGTATGCCAAAGTTAGACCCTCGGGTAGTTGATACACCAAACTACCCAAAACAGGGTCCACAAAACTGTTGGATTTTCATCTTCCAGGGTTACTATTTTGAGATTTTATTTATGTTAAAAATTTCTTTGGAGCCTCATTGTAAAAATCATATTCTTTTGAATGTGAGTATCCATCACATCTCTTCTCAAAGATAAACTACCACCATTCTAGCGAGTCTTTCACTCTGTATTTCTACAATTTTGTACATTTCTCTCATTAATAGAAATTGTGTATTGATGTATTTATGTATTTATTTTTATATATCTTCTATATCTCTGTTATATTATTAGATATCCGATATATATTTGTACATTTATTTATTATATCTCTGCTCTCATTTCCTATCGAAAATAATCCAAATCATAGATACCTTCTACGAAATCCTAAAATCTACTTCCACCACCCCTCTATTTGGTCCAGTACAAGAGTTTGCAAGGTCTACCCAATAAGGGACAACAATTTTACCGTACAAATTGAAAGCAATGTATGGTATGGGAGATGCATGTTTCACGAAACTTTTGAGGTAACTAACCTTTAAGTACCCTAAATTTTCAAGGAATATTGTCACACAATGAAGGAATAAAAGGGTTGATTTTATTCATGACTAATGACAATGTAAATTTATATTTCCCACTAATTGCAGGTTATTCAAAGATAAGATACTTGCAAGTGGTAATTTCTAACCTGATAGTTGCACAGAGGCAAAGCAAATGATGAAAATGTTAGGTGTTGAGTACATATCATACCATGCATGTCCAAATAATTATATTCTATATAGAAACGAATATGTGGACAAAGACATATGTCCAGAATGTGGGCATGACAATTACCATAAATAAAAAAGAAAGGTTAAGGAACACGGTCCTCCTCATAAGATATTGAGGCACATGCCTATAATTCAAAGGATTTAAAGGCTCTTTCATTGCAAACAATTAGCCATGTTACACGAGTGGCATGCCTCACATAGAAGTGAGTCAGGATTTATGTGAATCCCAATAGATTCAATAGCCATGAAGGATATGTAGGATACATGGATTGATAAATACAAGGATGAATTAAAGAGCCTCTTATTGAGCAGAGATATGGATGGAGTTGACTCATATTCCCTCCAAAGCACCAACTATTATGTTTTTCCAATGGTAGTGATCAATAAAAATTCCCCCCATCGTTGTCCTTGAAGAATGAACATCTTATGTTGGCTATTATAGTCCCGGGTAGAAAACAAGTGAATAAAATAGATGTCTACCTATGTTGGACAAACATTTTGAAGAACTAAGTTTTGAGGACATGTGAAAAAGAAGGAATACTAGCAGTTAGGCATGTAAAAGTAGATAGGTGCAAAAAAGGAGGAAAGACAACAATTATGAATGAAAAAGAAGCATGCAGGTGCATAGGAAGGAAAAATATGCATGAACAATGAGTTCTTATGAGTTGTAATGAATCATCACAAGTTGTCATAGGGTTTTGGGATAAGCGAGTAGTGTTTTTGAACCCTAAATTCTATGTATAAATATGTAATGGGTCGAGAATAGTAGGGTTGGTTGTTGGAGTTGTTGATGGGTTGAGAGATTAGATTGTTGAATTTGAGCGGATAGGCTGAGAATGAGAGAGAGTCTATGTCTGAAGGTTTAGGAGAGATGATTACAGAGAGAGTCTATGTCTGAAGGTTTAGGAGAGATGATTACAGAGAGAGTCTTGCACTCTAGAGTAGCAGATAGGATGAGAACGAGAGAGAGTCTATGTCTGAAGGTTTAGGAGAGATGATTATAGAGAGAGTCTTGCACTGTAGAGTAGCTAGGTGGGATGGGGAATAATATCATGATGTATCTATTGTAAGTTCATCGCGCAAGCTTGAGTTGATTGAAATAATGAATAAAAAATAAGCCATCTATTGTGGATGTAGCCCAAGAGTTGGGTGAATGATGCATCCCCTACCTTCTGGGGTTCTGAAACCTCCTGGTCTTTGCAACCTCCCAGTCTCCTCTACACTCTCCTTGGTTCACTGGACTTATATATGATTGTCTAGGCTCCACATTTCAACTGATCTGATGGTGGTTGTCGCTCCTCCTCCTAAGCTTTAACTTCTTCCGAATTGGAATATTTTTTTCAGTGTTCAAAGGTTTCGACCTTTGAACTTTCTTCTGCGAATACAACTATTTGGATCTCAATTGCACTCTTTAAAGCATTATCTCTTCTGAGATTTTGGACTTAGAATAAGTTCGTATCATATGCACTCCTTGCGTTATCTCTTCTGAACTTGATCTCCTCGAAGATTTTTATCTCCCACACACTCCTTGTGTTTCCGGGATTTCGTCAAACTCAGATCCAAAGGATTTCTTGAAAATAAATTCTTCTCGCCCTCCTGGCATTCTCCTTGTTCGTTGCACACCTTGCAGAGATTTCCCACTGAGTTTTCATTAACTCTGTGAGTATCTTCCTTTGCTACTCTTCTCCCTAAACTCAATTTTCAAGGATTAAATTGCTCTATTATTGATTCACGCCTCCCCCCCTCTCAGTAATCCAACAATTGGTATTAGAGCATGTTCCTTCATAAATTAGTTTAACCACTAAAAGGTAGATCATGGAGAGAAATGACTTATATAAAAATGGAATAGCACAGTTTAATGCACAAAAGTATGCATTTTGGAACATAAGGATGAAAACATATATACAAGCACATGGATTTGAAATTTGACAATCAATTGTAGATGGATACACAGCACCAACAGTTCTGCCAACAAATGACAAATCAATGAAACTCGGTCAGAATAATTACAAATCCAAAAATGCACTTCTGAATGGTCTTAGTGAAACAATATTCACCAAAGTTGCACATTGTAAATCTGCTAAAGATGTTTGGGCAAACTTCAAAATATTTATGAAGGAGATTCAAAAGTCAAAGCAACAAAGCTTCAAACTTACAAAGGTCAGTTCGAACAACGTAAGATGAAGGAAGATGAGAATATTGCAACTTACTTATTACGAGTTGATGAAACAGTAAATGCAATCATAGAATTGGGAGAAGAAATCAAAGAATCTGTAATTGCTCAAAAAGTACTAAGATCTCTTCCTATGAGATTTGACCCTAAGATATCAACACTAGAAGAAAGATCAAATCTAAAATCAATAAGCATGGACGAATTACATGGAATCTTCACAACATATGAAATGAGAACTGAACAAGAAAATCCAGATATAAAAGAAGTAGTCTTCAAAGCATCCAAAAATTCAAAGAAAGAGGGAAGGAAAAAAGAAGAACATAGAAACAACAATGACATCTCTGAAGATGATGAAGAAGTGGTCAACTTTGTCAAAAGACTGAACAAGGGAACCGATGGTAGGTATAGAGGTAAGCTTCCTTTAATTTGTTTTAATTGTGATGGTATTGGTCATTTTTCTAACAAATGTCCTTATAAGAAAAAGAGAAATGATGAAGGTTACTCAAAATGCAAACAAACATATAAAGGCAAAAGAACCACAAAGAAAGTTTTCAAGAAAATCCTATGCACCAAAGAAGACATCTCATTATCAGATGAAGATGAAGTCAGTGACAGTGAGATAGAAAGAGTTCTATTCATGGTAGTAGAAGACTCTGATAAGAAGACTCTAAAGAAGAATATGAAGAAGCTGAAGAAGAATATGAATAAGTCGAAGAAGAAATTGAAGAGGTAGAAGTTGACTATTGAGAGGAATTAATGTGTGCCATAGAAGTTATCAGAAGAGAAAACAAGAAAAACAAGAAACTACAAGCAGAACTAGACAAGAAAGAAGACACTCAAGAACTAGAACAAATGATCAAAAATTTGAAGGTTCAAATAGAAGAAGATAAAAGAATTGAATAAGAAATCAAAGAACAACTAGAAGAAAAAGAGAAGATCATTGGAAATTTGGAAGAAGAGATTGTCACATTAAGAAAAGATCTTCAAAATAAAAATATGCAGAACAACTAAAATGTTTTGGATGACATTATCAGCAGTCAAAAATCTCATCATGACAAGTCCGTACTTGGATACAATTAGACAGAAAACTGATCAAGCTCCAAAACAATAGAGAAAGAAACATATCCAAAAATCTATGAAGAAACAATCAAGGGGGATAGGAAGATCTACAAGGAATAGCACAGGGACACTCCTCCACCAAGAAGATTCAGATTTCATAATCAACAACCGACAAATAGGCCTCAGGAAGAAGAAGAATTTATAAGAGTATCTCCTTTCAGAAGATATTCAACTCCCAGGTATCAAACTAATTTTTTTGGTTTATGTTATGCATATAATAATTTTGGAAATAAAGATGTGAATTGCAGAGCTAACAAAAGGAACATAAACAACTTTGAAATTCATACACAAAGGGGTTATCCAGGAAGGCCTAGTGAAACACAAAGAAGAAGTTGCAACATGCTTGAATCTTTGAGCACTTAAGTGGAATGTTACAAATGTAACAATTTTAGACACATGACCAAAGATTGAAGAATGGTAGTTCCTCCTAGAGAACCGCAATAGAATAACAACAATCATAGACATGAACCTCAGAAAAGGACATGGATAAGAAAGCATGATCAATATAGCAATGAAGAATGCACACTCTCTCTACAAGATAAGAAGAAGAAACATGGTTGGTATGTTGGCAGTGGATGTTTAAAACACATGACAAGTCATAGAGAGAGGTTTCTTACGTTACGAAAGGAAAGAGATGGATCACTCTCCTTTGGAAATGATGATTCCACTAAAATCATTGGAAAATGCACAGTTAGAATTGGGAACAAGAATACCAAGGCAGAAAATGTTCTACTAGTAGAAGCTATGAAACAAATCTTCTAAGTGTGAGTCAAATGTGTGACCAGGATCATAAAGTTACTTTCGATTCACAAAAGTGAGAGAAAAGAAAAAAAGGTTCAGGGAAATTTATTTCTACAACTGCGAGAACTTCAAGCAACATATATGCATTAAATGAAATTGGAAATGAAAAGTGTTGTCTAGGAAAGGAAGATAAAAGTTTGCTATGGAACAGAAGAATGGGTCACATACATTTTGATAACCTTGTCAAAGTCAGTAGAAGAGAAGCAGTCAGAGAAATTCCTTGGATCACGAAACCAACCAACACTTTATGCAATCATTGTCAACAAGGAAAGAAAACAAAGACCAGGTTCAAATCAAAAGGATATTCAACGGCAAGACCACTAGAAATTGTGCATACTGATCTTGTTGGACCAACTACAACAAAGGGTTTAAAAGGAGATAAATAATTTATGTTATTAGTTGATGATTATACAAGAATGACTGCAGTTTTCTTTCTCAAGAATAAGTCAGAAGCTTTTGAAAACTTCAAGATCTACAAGGAAGTGGTTGAAAATTAAATGGATTCAAAAATCAAATGCTTGATATATGATAATGGAGGAGAGTTCAGTTCAAAGGAATTTATGGACTACTGCAGCAGTCATGGAATAGAAAGAGAATTCTTCGTTGCTAGGACACCTCAACATAATGGAGTTGTTGAAAGAAAGAACAAGACAGTACATGAAATGGATCGAACAATGCTAATGGATTCCAAATTGAACGATATATTTTGGACACAGGCAATGCATACAACAACTCACATTCAAAACAGAGTAATGCTCAGAAACAACACTGACAAAACTCCCTATGAGCTATGGAAAGGAAGACCAACAAATGTGAAGGACTTTAGATTTTTTGGAAGCAAATGCTACATCAAAAGAGAAGATGGAAAAATGGGAAAGTTTGACTCTCGTGTGGACAAAGGAGTACTTGTTGGTTACTCAAGTGCAAGGAAAGCATACAAGTGTTACAATCTGAGATTGAACAAAGTTGTAGAAAGCATCAACGTAACAATTGATGAAACAGGTAGACCAGAATCAAAGGAAGAAGAAATTGAATCAATGAAACAACTTTTCGAAGAAGAAGCAAAAGATAAAAAGGAAGTAGAAGAGGAAGATGAAGAGAATCCGACAGAAGCAGAAGTGTAAGTTCAGCAAGTGCCTCCAAAGACACCTAGAAGACGAATACAAAAGAATCATCATTCAGATCATATTATCATAAACAAAGAAACATGAGTTGAGACTAGAAGAAGAATTCGTTCACCAGAACAAACACACCTAACACTCACATCTACGATTAAACCAACCTATTTTGAAGAGGTCAACAAAGATGAATTTTGAAACAAGGCCATGGATGAAGAATTAGATCAAATAGAGAAAAATGACACTTGGGAATTGGTTCCAAGACCAAAGGATAAGAATGGGATGTTCACAAAATGGGTATACAAGAATAAATTGAACGAAGATGGACAAGTTACAAGGAACAAAGCTAGATTAGTATGTAAAGGATATGCACAGGTTGAAGGAATCGAGTTTGAAGAGACATTTTCCCTAGTTACCAGAACGAAAGCAATCTGATTGCTTTTAGCTTATGCATACTCCAAAAATATTAAAGTGTATTAGATGGACGTAAAATCAACTTTTCTGAATGGGGAACTTGAAGAAGAAGTCTACATTGAACAACTAGAAGGATTTCAGTTGTTAGAGAATGCATACTATATGTGCAAATTAAACAAGGCCTTGTATGGTCTAAAACAGGCTCCTAGAGCATGGTACTCTAGACTGAATAAATATCTACAACAGGCAAGGTTCAAAAAATGAAGTGCAGACAACAACCTGTACATCAAGGTAAGTCAAGGTAATATTTTATTAATTGAAGTTTGTGTTGATGATATTATTTTTGGTAGTGATGATGACAGGTTATGCTAGAAATTTTCAAAGGATATGTAGAATGAATTTGAAATGTCATTACTTGGAGAACTATCCATCTTTTTGGGACTTCAGATATGTCAAAGCAACCAAGGAATTTTTATTTATCAAACCAAGTATATTAGATAAATGTTAAAAAGGTTAGGAATGGAAGATTGCAAACCAGTTTTCACTTCCATGCAAACGAGTTGCAAGTGAAGAAAATATGATTATTCAAAGTCTACAGATCAGAGGCAATACAGGTCAATGATTGGCAGCCTACTATATGTGACAACATCCAAACCAGATGTAATGCAGGCAGTTGGACATGTGGCACGATTTCAAGAAACACCAAAGGAATCACATGTATTAGAAGTGAAGAAAATTTTCAGATATCTCAAAGGAACAAAAGAGTTTGGATTATGGTATCCAAAAGAAAATGATCTATCTCTTATTGCCTACACAAATGTAGATTGGGTAGGTTGTATTGATGACCTACGAATCACTAGTGGAGCAACATTCAACTTGGGTGAGTGTTTAGTATCATGGCTAAGCAAGAAATAATCATCAATATCTCTATCTATAGTTGAGACAGAGTATATTGCAACAACATCATGTTGTACATAGGTTCTTTGGATAAAACAAACTTTGACAGATATACAGGTTGAGTATGATGATCCCATTCCAATCTATTATGATAATACAAGCACCATCAATATCTCAAAGAAACCAGTGATACACTCCAAGACAAAGCACATTCCAATAAAGTATCACTTTCTATGGGAACAAGTTGCAGAAAAGAACATCAGAGTTGAGTATGTGGGCACAAAAGAACAAGTGGCAGACATCTTTACAAAACCACTTCCACGGGAAGCCTTTGAGTATCTTCACCAGAGACTTGAAGTTATTTCTACTCCAAAATGAATACTTTTGAATGCTTATCTTATATTTCTTAGATATACACGAGGATGCACCATAAAGAGGATAGTTCAGTCAGGGGCAGCAACCCCGGATGGAAAGATACCTTTGTAATTGATGACAAATGGGGAGAGATTCATTAGATGCAGAGGACAAAGGCATGTTTCCAGGGGGAGAATGAGTGATATGACTTCAGTATTACATGACATAATTTCAGTTTTGCATTAAAGTGTTGCCATCAATGCCAAAGGGGGAGATTGTTGATTAAGGTTGGTTGTCATTGATGTCAACTCTTGAAGAAAGCCTAGTAGCACAAAGGTTTGGGTAATGGAACCAATTTTGTTTGATGTAAATATGACTCATTATTGTCTTGTCATGTTTGATAATAAGTACAAATGTATGAACTCCAAAGTGGCCCCCTTATGGTGAAAGCCCTCATGGGAAGACACTTTGCAGATTGAGTTATCCTAGAAGTATAGTTAGAGAACCCATGCTTATTTGTGGAATAATGAGATGAAGGTAAGTGAATTTTTCAGTGAAACTATCCTATATGGATAATGCTTTTCATTCCATTTCCAGTGCTATGTGGAACATCACATAACTCCTCACGGTTAGAGTGTTATGGCCATCAAAAGTTGGAGAACCCAGGTTTGGGTAATGGACCCAAGTTTGTTTGATGGATAATGGTATGAGTTTTGATATATTTTCAGGTAATACTATTCTATATGGATATTACATGTCATTCCATTTCTGTTGGTATGTGGAACGTCACATAACTCCTCATGGTTTGAGAGTTATGGCCAAACAAAGTTGGAGGACCCTCATATGTCATATAGAAGCCCCAAAAAGTCAAAGTAGTCAAAGTGGATTAAGAGATTTTAGAAGGTAAATAATAAAGTGAATACAAAATAAATTATTTAAAAAATAAATTTAATGGAGAAATTAGAAGTGGGTTAACCCTAAAATAAGAAAAGTGGGCAAAGTGACCTAGAAGATGTTTTTAAGGAAGCTACTTGGAGAGTATAAATACGAGGCAAGGCTCTCTCATTTTAGATCACACTTGAGCATATTGAATATCTATAGGTGTCTGAGGTAATGAAAGGATATCTAAGCCAAATTTCATAGGGAAGGTGAAGAAAAGAAGGCCGGAATTCAAGGGAGGATAAATTCTTTTGATGATGCTTTCTAAGGTATGTTATTTACAGGTCATCTCACCATTTTCGCAATAAATTTTTTTATATAATGATTCTGACCATGAAATTGATATTACATTGAGGAAACATATCCAAGTATCTGTGGTAAAAAATTCAACTTGTGGGTTGTTGTATTTTTGTAGTTACACTCCGTGGAAAATAGGGTTTGTGGCTAGTCCTGAAACTAGTCTAAAGCAGGTGGTTCGGGTAAAAACGTCATAACTTCTTCATAACAGATCCAAATTTAGTAATACCAAATGTGTTGGTTAGAGTACAATATTTCATATTCTGTGTAACATTTTCAGATCCATTCAACAAATATTTCGTGCGGGAAACTTTCTACAAGGTCGCTATCTAGAATAAGCCAGAATTCAACAAGGTATGCCATTTTTTCTATAACTTCTTTTCTGGGAGGTTCCAAGTAGTGACACCTGGAAGAATTGCATAAAACAAATGAAGAACTTTGTGTATAATTTTCATATCTTTATTCATTATATGTACATAGTTATGATTATTTCAAGTTAGGGTTGTTGACTAATCCAAAACTAGTCATGTGAGACTAACGAAAAGTTTGATGAAAATGCTAGTATCTTGTTGTTAAAGTTAAGGAAGGTTTGCAGGTATGTGATCATATACATCGGGTCTATTACAAAGTTACAAATCATATTTGGATGATGAAATTGATAAGGGATTTTGGTTGAGGTACATGTTGGGCACATGGTTGAGACAAGTAGTTGATGAGTTGGCACATACATGAGGTGTATAGTTGATGATGTTGGTACATATTGATGAGTCATAGTTGATGAGTAGTTGACACATGATTGGTACATACTTGGTACATGGTTGGATGTACTTGTTAATGGTATAGGTTGTTTGGTACAAGTTGGTGCATGGTTGATGCACTTGTTTATGGTACAGGTTGAGGTATAGGTTGATGCATGGTTGATGCATGGTTCAGGTTTATTGGTATAGGTTTACATCGATATATATCACAATGATAGTGTGACAGTGGTTCCATCATTGTACTTCTACTTCAGGGCAATTGGATGGGGTAAGGACAGGTGGTTGTAGCCACCTTCCGGTTGTAGCCGGAGAACATAGGGGGTTGTAGCCTCCTTCTGGTTGTATCCAGAGAATAGGGGAGCTCGAGCTTCCTTTAGGTTGTAGCCTAAGAAACAAGGGGGTTGGAGCCTCCTTCCAGTTGCAGCTGGAAAACAAAGGAGGTTGGTGCTTTCAATGAATGTAATTCTTCAAGACATATAAGAAAAAACATTCAGTGGTTTTCTCCTGCTTTGGGTTTCCACGTAAAACACTAGTGTACTTTGTATGTGTATGATTGCTGATTTGTTCACTACTTATTTACTCTGCAGTTATTGGATGATAATGACACATTGATATAATAATTGGATTATATGGTTAAAAATGATTAAATTGCTCTACTAATGATTCACCCCCCCTCCCTCTCAGTAATCAAACAAATTTCATATACAAACAAAAATAAATTGGATGTGCTTGAGAGAGACCCATTAAACTAGATAAGACTAAAAGATGTTTATGAAGAAAGACGATCCCTCGTGGTTTTCAAGCCAATGATTGTAGGAGAGTAAGTCAGCTTGTTTCTGAAGGGCGATCTTGGAGAGGGCATCAACTTTTTTGTTGTTTTCTCTCGAGGTGTGAATATATGTAATGTGTCTGAAATTTTGATGTAGCTCCAGAGTTCTGTCCATCCAACCAAGGAGAGAGGAGACCTGAAGCTTACCTCTGGATTTAAACCAGTCTATAGTAATTTTTGAGTCCTCGAGAAGTTGTAGGTCCAAAAAATGCACCCTAGATGCCAGGAGAAGAGATGCCCAAGCCCCCATCAATTCCGCCTTTATGTTGGAACTAGGCCCACAATTGAGAGTCCAACAATAGTAGGATCTATTTGATAATCGAAGATGTCCACCGGCCCCATAGTTGAGCTCATCGGATTGAGCGGCTCCATCAAACCACACAGTAGGCAGGCTCTTAGAGAGGGTAATCTTTTGAGGGAGCTTAGGTAGATGTATTCTCTAGTGAAAGGCAAACCAGCAAGCAAAAGATCCAAGGGATCTGTAGACCACCGCTGAGATGGAGGGAGTCATGTTTCCAAAAATTGTGTTGTTCCTTTCCAGCCACATGAACCAGCAAATGAATGGAGGTAGCATGAGATGTGATCACTGGTAGATGTTCCAAGATTTGAAGCAGTCCAGGAGCGATGGCCCAAACCAGGTCGGTAATAAATGAAGCATTTCATAAATACGGGCCCACAGACATCTAGTAAAGGAGAAATCAATGAAAATGTGGAATGCAGTTTCCTCATCCCTGCAGCAAAGATGGCAGAAGCTGGGGTCGATTCGACCTTTCCTTCGAAGGATATCCTAGGTGTTTAATTTTCAATCTATGCATAGTCAGATGAATATTTTTATCTTCATCCGAATATGCCATTTCCAAAAATGCTTTCTCCAGCGATCGGAATGGAGTGACCAAATTAAGTTTGTGATGGTTGTGTAGAGGTTTGTGACCGATGCGCGTCCAGAGGCATCTCCTCCGATCCAAAGGAGTGAGTCCTCCCTATCCATGAGCTTTATACCCGCGACTGTAAGAGAATTAGTGTAATTATCCCATTCAATAACGAGAGTAGCTTGCAGTGTGAGGTCCTCACTCGAGTGCCAGCAATGGGAGAATGAAACAGAGTCGTTCGGGGCTTTTTCTTGGAAGAGGAAGTAAATCTGTGAGGAGTGTAGCTGATCTAGAAGCTGAGTCGAAAGTGTAGAGCAAGCTCCCAAACCCAGTATATGATCCCGACCAATGTAGATGGAATGACTAGACCCCAGATTCCAAGAGAGCCAGTGTGAAATGAGAGGGGTTGTTCGGGCCAAATTTCTCCAGGTGCAGGAGGCAAAGCTGGGAATTCGAGGAGGCGTTCTTAGCCAAGAAGCAACTGAAATGTGTGGAAGATACTTGTCCAAGATAATTGAGTGCCAAATCCCTCAAGAAATTAAAACCCGTCAAAGAGTATTTGCAGCAAGTGAAAGATTGAAGAAGAGGATGTTTCGAAGGCCCCAACCACCTTTCTGTTTTGTTTTTGCAAGTGTATCCCAGCCACAGAGATGGAGACGAGGGCTGGAAGAACAACCCGACTAGAGAAAGTTGAAAGAGAGCTTGCGAAGTTTATGGAGCACAGTTACTGGGAGAGCAACCAATGCCATCCAATAAACAGGTTGACCTTCCAGTACGACTTTTAAGAGAGTGAAATGCCCACCAAGGGAGAGCCAACGATTGCACCAATTCCCAAAAAAAAATTTCCACTTTTGCTAGGAGCCAGTTCCAGTCAGCAATCTTGTATGAGTCTGCCTTAATGAAATATCCAAGATAATTGAAGCCTTTAGACAAATTTGTATAGGTATGGGGGAAGAGTGACTGAAGAAGGTTAACGGACTGATCGATGAGGTTTGAATAATGAAAAGTGAACTTGGTCCAGTTTATTTGGAGGTCGGTGGCCATGCAAAAGACAAGTAGAATGTTTTTTATTTCTCACGATTCATGTATAGAATCATTGGTCAAAATCAAGACATCGTACGAAAAGAAATTAGAACATTGTCAACGAAAAGTATCGGTGATAAAATCTATACTCCATGCTTATTTAAAATCTATAAGAACAAATACAAATTTATATTTCACAAATTTGTAATCTTTTAAATAACGTGTACGTTTGTAACAATGATGTATGGAAAGATTATACCAAACAATAATAGATTGTGAATAGATATAAAATCGGAACTTTATCTCCACATTTAATTATTTAATGGATTTTATGMGGGTGGTGGCAACTTTAAGGTAAATATRTTTGAAGACGATAGATTTGATGGAGCACTTTGATTATCAAATTCATATTTGGTGGAGCTCGTTCGAGAAAAAAAAACCAAAACGTCAAACTTACTTATGTTAAACATAGAAGTAAGTTAATTGGTGGAAACTTTTTAAACCACAAATTGTCATGAAGTCGTGGAGTTATAAATAGATATAAAATTAGAACATTATCCTTCTCAATTATTTAATGAATTTTGGTTGGAATTTCAAATCAATAATATTTGTCAAATTTGACCGTTATAATAAAAAAGTGAAACGTGTTATACAATTCAATGAAGTTTGATGATGGATAAGTTGGGCCGTCCACCTCACTTGACGGGTTAAATCGCCTCTACCTCACTTGATGGGTTAAATTGCCTAGTGATACACAATCCATTCGTCAAAATTCCACCCTCCGTTAGCATAGATGGAATTTGATGGATACAATTTGTTTATTAAATACGGTTAAAAATTTGTATATTTTTTTTTTATTAAAACTGATATAAATGTCATTATAATTAAACTATGACACCGTTATTATTGAAATGTTAATCAATTTTGAAATTCCATTGACCATAATGCACTTTAACATATACATATATAATTAAACTATGACACTTTAACATATAGATATATAATTAAACTATGACATTACAGTTATTATTATTGAAGTGATCAATTTTTCAATTTTGAAATTCCATTGACCATAATACACTTTTTCAATTTTGAAATTCCTATAATTTTAATACACTATAAAATATAGATATTGGAAATTTGAATAAGGTCTTATTTAAATTACAAAAAATTAAACTATTATTTATTTAAATGTTGACTAACTTTTCAATTTTGAAATTCCATGACCATAGCACACTTTAAATATAGAGATATTGAAAATGAGAATGAGGTTTTATGTTCGGAGTTGATTGAGGTATTAGTTTAGTTTGATTTAAAAATTTATACATCAAACTTAATGTTTAATATAAGAAACTAAAAATATTATTTTTTAATATATAAAATAAAGTATTGTTTTAACAAATGATTGGTTAGTAAGTTTAACCCGTTATTAGAGTTTTCATTTTGTTAGAAAATTTAAATTAATATTTTATTTATAGAATTTAAATGAATAGACAATTAATATTCTGTCAAAATTTATGTAGACAATTAAGAGACGACTCTGTTGTTTATCTCATCTCATATGATTTGGTGGGATGTGAAACATTCAACTTATCTCATACTTTTGAGTAAACAAACTTCCATTTTACCAAACTTATTTCAATAATGCATAAATCGCTGGCAAACAAACTTCCATTTTACCAAACTTAACTTATTTCAATAATGCATAAATCGCTGGCAAACAAACTTCCATTTTATTTCATTACCTGAAAAAACACTATATCACAGCCAACTGCACTTGTTTAATTATTAAATTGCAAAATTTGGTAAGGGGAATTTAATGGAATAGTACCCTTCCCGTGTTAGTCAACAAGAAAAACCAAAACGTCAAAAGTGTGAAACCAAAAAAGAAGCGAATTTATATATGAGATATTAGCTTTCGGAAACTTAATATTAAAATACTAATGTATGGGAGAGTTTCAACTTTTCACATATTTTCAATTGAATAATATATATGAATAAAGTGGTTTTAATATTTTATGTTTTGATATTTTTTAGTGGGAATTTAGTAATATAAATTTAGCTTAAATTTGAATTTTTGTTATTTAAATTGTACTTTAAATGTATAAATGGATTCACTTTATTGAAAAATCTATAAGAATTAACCACTCAAATTTGTAAATTTAACTTTTTTTTACTGAAATAAAAATAAACATATAATATCCCCAAAAATTACAATGTATTAATTGTATATTAATTTTTTTAATTATATAAATTACCCTGTAATAAATTTTTTTCATATTCTAATTTTTTCCCATTTATTTAAAATTTTCATTATTTTTTAAAAAGTTATATAACGATTTAGAAGTTAAGAAACGTTCTAAATATCCTTACAATTTGTATGACATATTTATGTTAGATATGTTAAAAACTACCGCAAGCTTTGGTTACTATCTATGTACCCACAACCACGTCACATCACTTTTAAAACGCGAAATGTGACCATTTATATTTAACTTGACTATCACATTATACTTCTGATGTTGTATTGTAAGTATCTTCATAACATTTAGGCCTTCTAATGCACTAACATTGTTAATATTTCAAAATCCCACCCAGTTTCAGTCTCGCTGATTTTTCAGTCAAATTTAAATGCTAAATTTAGTTTCAGCACTGTTTCAACATATGCTACAGCCGTGGTGTTTCAGCATCTGCTCCGCGGTGTTTCAGCATC
>ML785765.1:87280-102106 GCA_009831015.1 Picea engelmannii | reverse complement strand
CTTTTCCGCTCGGGATCCTTCACTCTACACAGGTCACGCAACCTCTTCACGCAGCTCTACACAAATCATTCTCTCTCTCATGATCTAGGCCCTCTCGTGAGAGAGTTAGGCCTGTCCAAGCTCTGATACCAATTGAAGAAATTAAACAAAATAAATTAGAGACAATAACAACAACATGGCGGAAAAGGCATAATAGCTAACACACAATTATTCACTCCAATGTTACATATTTATAGTACAATGGGTGAAGCCACCTCATAGAGAGATTTGCTCTAGATCCTAAAATCATGCATGATGACTAGGCTAGGCAATCTTAACTAACTCATTAGTCATCACTTGAGGATATATTACTAATATCCTAAATGAATAATACAAATATATGGTGACAATTTAGACTTAGTGATTGGTAAAGGTAAGTGATTTAGACTTCAGCTGGAATCTTTCTCATTTATACAAATAACCAATTAATTTGTGCTAGGATTCTCTGCAGGGAGGAGATATTCATAATGACGAAGAAGAAGATGTCGACCATGATAAAGTTCGCTCCAATTTTACATTGGATTCGAAATAAGAATTGTCTCATGTGAGAAATACAAATCATTTATTCCACATTGACAAAGTCCAATTAACAACGACGCCTTCCAGTCCTGCAAGGAGGGCACTCATAGATTTACTTCTGGGCGTATTTCCTTGCTATCTCATGATCAAATCACGAGCACCGTCATCACTATCCAACTAGATAGTCTCCATGGAAATCAAAACAATGCCATCCAATAGAACACAACTGTGTCTATTCATAAGAGTATAGAACTACTATCAAGAGACATACAGTCTCGACAACAATCATATCATCTGCATAAAAAATATCATGATACAAAATGAGTCATCTAGGCCATTCTTCCACTCACATCTGTGAGATCTAGAAGAGAATATTCCCTCAAAAAAATAAAATATTAGCCATGGGCTATCTAGACTATTCTTCATAAGCATAGAAGAATAACCATCCTTGATTTTTTAGCCTGGACCATTCACATAACTGGGCCATTCCTCCGACACTAATCATAGTCCAACCTGGAGAGAATGAGTCTGCTCTAGGGAATGCATATCCCTGATTGTTGAACCTAGACCATTCCTCTGGCACTAATCAATGTGCAACTTGGAGAGAACGAGTCTTCCCTAGGGATTGACTGTCCGAACCATTTCCTATGGTAATGATTTTCCTGCACCAACCTCCAAAATGAACCATTCTTCAAAACTGCTCACAATTGTGAACTTCGAAAGAATCACTACTCAACGAGGTGAACCATTCTACTTGACCACTACTTAGAGTGACTACCAAGAAGAATGACTGTCCTAGACCATTCCCTCGGACTGGACACAAGGGGAATAATTTTCTATGGTACATCAACAATCTATCATACCATTTTCATTACAAAAATAATTATCTGATTTGGACCATTTTTCGAACTGGAAAATGACTGTCCGTTAGAAATCGCGAAGCTCTTTACAGACTGGAAAGGCACTGTCTAACCCAGACCATTTTCGAAACTGGAAAATGACTGCCCATGAATCAATAATATATATCATTGCTCCCTCCCAATATGGGGAACCATCTCTTCCCTTTCAGCTAAGGGATTTATCTCCACGAGCCCCATCTTTTCCCTTAAGTACGCAAAATTTATTATGGAAAAAGGCTTTGTCAAAATATTTTCTACCTGATCATCTGTGGAGATATACTGGAGTTTCATGTCTCCTTCCTAGAATTTATCATGAATAAAGTAGTATTTGATCTCAATATTTTTCGATCGTTCATGAAAAACAGGGTGTTCTGATAGACTTATACAACTTTGATTATCACAGTATATTACGGTTGAATCTGGTACATGATCAAATAATCCAGAAATCAAATTCCTCAACCATACTTCTTCGGTACATTCCTCACATGCTGCGACACATTTTGATTCTGTTGTGATGAGTGCAACATAATTTTGTTTCCTGTTGGCCCATGATATCATAGCAGAGCCCAAACTGAAACACATCCCTGAAGTACTGCTTATGTCTTCTGCACTCCCTGCCCAATATGAATCTGTGAATCCATGAAGTTGTATATCACTGGATGAGGTGTATATTAAACCATATTTTAGCATCCCAGAATATATCTTAGAACATGTTTTGCAGCTATCTAGTGCTCATGTATGGGTTCCACCTGGAATTGGCTTAACGTGTTTACACCAAATCAAATATCTGGTCAAGTATTCACTACATACATCAATAGCCCAATCAATTATTGATATAGGGATGGTTCTACTAGATTAGAATATGAGTCTCTTACTTTTCTTATATTTTTGGTCATAGGAGTGGCCATGGCTTTGGAATCCATCATTCCAAATTTCTGAAGAATCTTCACTGCATACTTTCCTTTTCCAAGAAATATTTCACCACACTTCTGCCATACTTCTAGTCCCAAGTAATAGTGCATGAGACTAAGATCTTTCATATCGAACTCAGAAGCTAATTCCTTCTTACATTGGATGATGAGAGAATCTGCACCTATCAAGAATAATTCATTGACATATAGCAGTAGAATTGTAGGTGCATTCTTCACAACCTTGTAGTAGAGATTTGGATCTACATGATTCTTAGAGAAACCAAGTCTTATTAAGTACCTATCTATTCTGGCATACCAATCTCTTGGATCTTGCTTGAGTCCATAAAGGGATTTCTTCAATCTGCAAACATGAGTGTCTTTGGAATGTACTTCAAAACCTTGAGGTTGTTCAATGTATACTTCTTCTTCAATTTCTCCATTGAGAAAAGTTGTCTTTATATCCATCTGATGTAGACTCCATCCCATGGAAGAAGTAAGAGACATAATGGCTCTAATATAAGTATATCTGGAAACAGGAGCAAAGTTTTCATCACAATATTCTCCCTCCTTCTGGGAGAACCCTCTAGCTATGAACCTTTCCTTGTATTTGTCCACGCTTCTGTCCACTGCATGTTTGATCTTATAGACCCATTTTAAAGTTACCATTGATTTTTCCTTGGGTCTAGGTACGATTTACCACACACCATTTTTCATGATAGGATGGTATTCTTCTGTCATGGCTTCTTTCCACTATTTCTTTCGAGATGCTTCTTCAAATGTGGTGGGTTCGTCATTTATAAGTTTTGTCATACATGCTGCATATATGGAGAATCTTTTGGGATTTTTTCTTTCTCTGAAGGTGCCACTTGGAGCTTTGAGTCTTTCTACTTCTTGTAGAGTAGCTTCAATCCAAGCAAGACATTTTCTAGTTTTTGGTACAATGACTGATTCAACAAGTTCACATGGTTGCATCGGATGATCAATTTGTTCTGGCTCTTCATTCTGACTTTCTGGACGACATGTGATTTCTTCTTTAGGCTCTTCATATTCTTCTTCTTCCATGGATTATTCTATAGATTTATTGAAATCCATCTTCTCATTGAAGGTTACATCTCTTCTAACTTCAATCTTATGTTGTTCTGGAATATAGATTCTATAGTCTTTGGATGATCCACTATATCCAACAAATATGCCCTTCTTTCATGAGGGTTCTAGTTTCTTCCTTTTATCCTTGGGGATATGAATGTAAACAAGGCACCCAAAGATTCTTAAGTGTTCCACAATGGGTTTCTTTCCAAAGAAAGATTCTTTTGGGGTCATATCCTTCAATATGCGGTGGGGACTTCTGTTCTGAACATATATTGTTGTCATGTTTTTTTCTCTCCATAAATACATGGATAAAGCTTGATCATTGACTAGTGCCTTCACGGTTTCCTCAATGGATCCATTCTTCCTTTATGCTACACCATTTTTTTGAGGATTATGAGTAATGGTTAGCTCCCTACTAATTTATGTTGATTTGCAAAAGGCAACAAATTCCTTGGATGTGTATTCTCCTCCATTATGTGTTCTCAAATTCTTGATTTTCATGCTTGTGAGGTTTTCTATTTCTTCTTTGAATTCTTGGAACTTACTGAGAAATTATTCCTTTGTCTTCAAGAGATATAACCAATTCTTTATTGAGTAATCATCTATGAAGTTTACATAATAAAGAGAACCTCCTAGATATTTGACTGGCATTTGACCACAAACATCTAAATGTATTAGATCTAGGATTTCCGTAGATCTATTATTGCTACTTGAGAATAGATTCTTAACATTTTTACCAAATGTACATCCTCTGCAAATTCCTTCATGTGTCGATTCTAGTTCTGGTATTCCTTCAACCAATTTCTCGAGGAAAGGTAATGCTTGATAGTTAATATGAGAATACCTTCTATGCCAAAGTTCATTGGGATTGAATTCATCATTACGTTCTAGTAGTTTGTATAATATTCCTTCACAAGTTCCAATAACTCTAGCATTCTCTATGTTGGAGTCTCTAGACCAATATAGTACTTCACCATCTACAAAGGATATTCTATTTCCTTTGTCTTCTAGGAAAGATATAGATACAATATTCTTTTCTAAACTAGGTACATATAAGAGATTGCTCAAATGAACATTATTACTTGATTTCAATTTGATAAAGGCTTGACCAATTCCTTTGACTGGATAGGTGTTCTTGTCTCCAAGTTGTACCTTGTAGGATGTTTTATTTTCATTCAGACTGGAGAGTCTGACCTGGTCTCCTATCATATGCCTAGAAGCTCCATTGTCAAT
Organism: Picea engelmannii; assembly: GCA_009831015.1. Lineage (NCBI taxonomy): Eukaryota > Viridiplantae > Streptophyta > Pinopsida > Pinales > Pinaceae > Picea > Picea engelmannii. The sequence continues at coordinate 97,416 of ML785765.1, read as the reverse complement.
TATCCACATGTCATCTTCAAGAGTTCTTGTAAGAGATGAATAGTGTAGATGATCTGTCTTTTCATTCATGATTTTTGTTGATTGATAGATGGTCAAACTTTTACTTTGACTGGTCAAACGTTGACTTTGATCCAAAATCTCAATCTTGACGTTTTTCCCTTCTGAGAGTGCCAAAAGGTGCGTTGGACTAAGGAAGAGAAGAATATCCTCTCCTTGCATAAGGTGTTCCATCATAAGGTGTTGGGAAAGAGGTTTTAGGGTTTATAGTTGCACCTACTAGTAACCCTAGAGACAATGCTTTAGTAACTACACCTGCTATAAACCCTAGTGACGATTCTTCAACGAGATTGATAATATTATGTATTTTCTCCCTTCCTTTGGTTAGATTGACTGAAGGAGGTGTGGGCCCATAACCTATTAGAAAATTGGGTGTGCTTGTTTAAGCATAGACAATATAACAATATTGTCACCCAACCATAGTGTAACATCCCCCGGCCTACAACTGCACTGGGCAAGGCAATGCTACCTGCGAAATACCTTATCTTTTCCTTTTACTTCTTTGATCTGTGACATCTCCAGCCTTAAACTACTGGGCTATGCCACACATAGATACTTGTGGAAAAACATACACATCCATATAAACATAGAATGACTATTCTACATATATATAACATATTCTTGCGGAAATAATAGTAAGCCTACACATGCAACATATACAACATACACAGGCAATACTCATCAATTACGACATAGGTACCATTACACAACATGTAAATGAACATAAAAGATATACTTATCTTTTATTATCAGACCACCAACTACGTGCAGACCTTCCATGAACCTCCCATCCATAGACCATGCTGCTCATCATGCTGAGAAGTGGGCGACCCCCGAGCTGGGACTAAGCTCCACCCAGGGCAAGGGAATCCTAAACTAGGCTGAGGTTACAGAAAATTTCATAATGCAACTGGAAGGATTCTCTCCAGGATCCTTCTTACGCCCACTACTCACGAAATCTTATTCCCCACATGCCTGTTCCACCTCGAGAATATGTACCTTCACTATTCCATAGTCCATCGGCTGTTCCACTTCCCCTCTTAGGGTCTCAGCAATAGGTGAGATCAGGAATTCTCAGAGCTACGTAGCTAGTGATGGACTCTCTCTAGGAGAAAACCACTTCCCAGCAAACTCTCTCACCTAGAGAGAGTTGCTCACAGGCCTGAAAACCTGCCTCTTCAATCCACAACCACCTCTCTCACCTGGAGAGAGTGTTTCTCATAGGCTTGACAACCTGCTTCTTCAATTCAGTTCCAACACAATGAGGGAAACAACAAGGTTCAGTAAGGAACCGACGACGACAACAAGCCACACTCAGTCCAGGAACTGTGTGGCCACAACATCCAATAGTTATGACACCACACAGATACAAAAATTACGGGATACTCAGACTTCATAGGATACACATGGGATAACTCAGACTTCTACCAGAGACATGGATCAGTTTGTCGATTTTCCCCACGGGTTTCAGGGTGCGTGCCCAAGAAACAATGCAGGTGTCGATCATGGAGGTTTCGGGTTCAAACCATAGATGGAAGAACATATAGGACCCCCACCAACAATAACTACATGTGCTCAGGTCAACACCTATCTTCCTACAACCGCATGCGTTCCACTTCGCACCCGTTCCCTTTCCCAGGAACTTAGGATAAAAACATGTCCTTCACATAACTTTTGGAATAATAATAAATTATTATTTTCAAGGACTTAAACCCCTAAGATTAACCACTCTTTCCAACCTTTCATCCTCCTCTCCCTTACCCATCCTTGTGGAAGCTTAGTCCCCATCACTCTTTTTTTGTGTTCGGTCTACACGCAACGATGTAATTATATTAAATATATGAGCATTTACACATGTACAATAGTAGGTTCACTGGCCTAATCACCACATAAGCCTCCTAGCTTATTATAACTCGGCTCACCAGCCTATCCGATATGTTTACAATTTATAATTACAACTGGGGCTCTGCCTGGCGATATAAGAATCTCCTCCCCTTATTTTTGCACTGTCCTCAGTGCAACTTGTTTATACATATATAATTCAAAAATTCTTCAAAAAACTCCAAGCTTTGGCTACTGGAAGCCCATTATCCACCTGGTGCTCTACTTTCAAGCACCAATTTTGGTGTCCATACTGCAGTTGAAACTCAATTGCTCTATTCCATAGAGTTTCTTTACGAAATCATTTGGCTTATTGTTCCTTGTTACATGCTTCAATTAAACCTCATTGAAATCACTGACCAATTGTAGATCCACGATGTTCCACCAGCCTTAGATCTCACTATTGATAAAATCTCAGCAGGGCTATGACTCCATAGACGTAAGCACTCTGTTCGTACACCTATTCATTCAAAAGAAACGTTAGAACACATATACAATGTATATATATGTATATACAAGCAATTCTAATAACATTATAACCTATATACAAGATACACAACATACAATGAATAGAGAATTGATACTTATCTTTTGATTGAGAAGACCTTCCACATCAACATGGTCTAGACTAAGGTACCAAACCTCAGCATCACTCCAACCAACCAAAACTCAGAAGCACTCTAACCAATGGTCTCTAATTCCCCACATGCTTGTCCCACCCCAAGAGTGTACACCTTCACTATCACACAATCCATCGGCTGCTACACCTCCCTTTCCTTGGGCTTCAACAACAAGCCGAACTGGAAGTATCGAAGCACCGTGGCTCGAGGAGTTCCAACTGTCCTCAGAGGTCTCCAATCAATATCTTCTCGAGCTACTCTTTGTAGTCAACATTCTAACTTTTATCAACATCATCTCATCTGCATCACCCACATGCAGTTATCATGAGAGAACATAAAAAAAATCATTTAGGAACTCCAACTTAGCTCAAAAAGGAATTCAAATTTTTCCCCAAAACATGAAATTCCATTTCATAATTCTTCTTTGTTGTTGTCATATTAGGATTGCAACCTTCCTTGTGGTTTTCCACAAGCACCAAACTGCATACCATTTTCCTGCAAGGCTTCATCTTGCATACTGCCAACAATTGTTAGTATTTCCTGTACATCATAATTCAATTGAAATATGTATAGAACCATATGCAATGAACTTAGAATTGTCTACATCTAGCAATTTAATCATAATTACCAAACAATTTAATAAAATAAAATGACTCGTCATTCTATGCATATGCATGTTCACAATAATATCTGTAAGTTCATTACTTTTTTTTTTTTTTGGTTGAACAAGAAAATTTCATGTAGTCAATGTTCATGTAACTACTTGACTTGCAACATTCCTATTGCAATGTCTAACACCTCCCTGAAATGTCCTCAAATTCATGAGTTAACAACATCTCAGCTGTTAGTAACAATTATTTCCATGCAATAATATATATGCACGTACTTACAAAACATATTCAACCATTGCATTTAGTATACAATTCTATCACTTACTATGCATGAGTGCAAATCTCAATGCATACTTATTCAATGAACCTTGCATTGAATTACATAATGTTGTTTATCTTAGTCATGTATCTCACCATCCATAAGTTGGAATTCTGGTCAATGTGTTGACACATTCTCCACACACTTCCTATTGTCTTCCCAATTAATTGGATGCCTTCCTTTTCGACCCGAACACTACACCAAGAATATAATTATGTGGTGGTCATTAGTGTTAGCAAAAAGGTTGCAGTCCAAGTTTTATTTAAAGGTAGGAAGCTTTTAGTACCTTTGTGTCTCATAACCTTTCCATATCCATACCTTTCCATATCCAACCATGTCATTGTCTCATACATGGCTAGCTTACTGACATTCATTCCTATAACAAGTTCTTATCTTTTAATTCTTTGGTTATTACTCCATAACCAAATTAACAGGACATTCTACTATGTCAGTGTGTGCATCCAGAAGCTAAAAAGCTTTGAATTAATACATGCGTCCAACCTTTACCACATCTAGTGGTAAGCATTCAATAATATAATCATGTGATTTTATAAAATAGCTCTCGCTGAGGTGAACCATTCTACTTGACCAGTACTTAGAGTGATTACCAAGAAGAATGAATGTCCTTGACCAATCCCCCGGACTGGACACAAGGGGAATAATTTTCTATGGTACATCAATAATCTATCATACCATTTTCATTACAAAAATGATTATCCGATCTGGACGATTTTTCGAACTGGAAAATGACTGTCCGTCAGAAATCACGAAGCACTTTACAGACTGGAAAGGAACTGTCTAACCCGGACCATTTTCGAAACTGGAAAATGACTGCCCATGAATCAATAATATATATCAGTGCTCCCTCCCAATATGGGGAGCCATCTCTTCCCTTTTATCTAAGGGATTTATCTCCACGAGCCCCATCTTTTCCCTTAAGTACGCAAAATTTATTATGGAAAAAGGCTTTGTCAAAATATTTGCTACCTGATCATCTATGGAGATATATTGGAGTTTCATGTCTCCTTCCTAGAATTTATCATGAATAAAGTAATATTTGATCTCAATATGTTTTGATCGGTCATGAAAAATAGGGTGTTTTGATAGACTTATACAACTTTGATTATCACAGTATATTACGGTTGAATCTGGTACATGATCAAATAATCCAGAAATCAAATTCCTCAACCATACTTCTTTGGTACATTCCTCACATGCTGCGATACATTTTGATTCTACTGTGATGAGTGCAACATAATTTTTTTTCCTGTTGGCCCATGATATCATAGCAGAGTCCAAACTGAAACAGATCCCTAAAGTACTCCTTATGTCTTCTGCACTCCCTACATAATATGAATCCGTGAATCCATGAAGTTGTATATCACTAGATGAGGTGTATATTAAGCCATATTTTAGCATCCTAGAAATATATCTTAGAACATGTTTTGTAGTTATCTAGTGCTCATGTCTGGGTTCCACCTGGAATTGGCTTAACGTGTTTACACCAAATCAAATATCTGGTCAAGTATTCACTACATACATCAATAGCCCAATCAATTATTGATATAGGGATGGGTCTACTAGATCATAATATGAGTCTCTTACTTTTCTTATATTTTTGGTCATAGGAGTGGCCATGGCTTTGGAATCCATTATTCCAAATTTCTGAAGAATCTTCACTGCACACTTTCCTTTTCCAAGGAATATTTCACCATGCTTCTGCTATACTTCTAGTCCCAAGTAATAGTGCATGAGACCAAGATCTTTCATATCGAACTCAGAAGCTAATTCCTTCTTACACTGGATGATGAGAGAATCTGCACCTATCAAGAATAAGTCATCGACATATAGCAGTAGAATCGTAGGTGCATTCCTCACAACCTTGTAGTAGAGATTTGGATCTGCATGATTCTTAAAGAAACCAAGTCTTATTAAGTAGCTATCTATTCTGGCATACCAATCTCTTGAAGGTTGCTTGAGTCCATAAAGGGATTTCTTCAATTTGGAAACATGAGTGTCTTTGGAATGTACTTCAAAACCTTGAGGTTGTTCAATGTATACTTCTTCAATTTCTCCATTGAGAAAAGTTGTCTTTACATCCAACTGATGTAGACTCCATCGCATGGAAGAAGCAAGAGACATAATGGCTCTAATATAAGTATATCTGGAAACATGAGCAAAGTTTTCGTCACAATATTCTCCCTCCTTCTGGGAGAACCCTCTAGCTATGAACCTTTCCTTGTATTTGTCCACGCTTCTGTCTATTGCATGTTTGATCTTATAGACCCATTTTGAAGTTACCATTGATTTTTCCTTGGGTCTAGGTACGATTTACCACACACCATTTTTCATGATAGGCTGGCATTCTTCTATCATGGCTTCTTTCCACTATTTCTTTTGATATGCTTCTTCAAATGTGGCGGGTTCCTCATTTATAAGTTTTGTCATACATGCTGCATAGATGGAGAATCTTTTGGGAGTTTTCTTTCTCTGAAGGTGCCACTTGGAGCTTTGAGTCTTTCTACTTCTTATAGAGTAGCTTCAAGCCAGGCAAGACATTTTCTTGTTTTTCGTACAATGACTGATTCAACAAGTTCACATGGTTGCATCGGATGATCAAGTTATTCTGGCACGTCATTCTGACTTTCTGGCTGACATGTCATTTCTTCTTTAGGCTCTTCATATTATTCTTCTTCCATGGATTATTCTATAGATTTATTGAAATCCATCTTCTCATTGAAGGTTACGTCTCTGCTAACTTCAATCTTATGTTGTTCTGGAATATAGATTCTATAGTCTTTGCATGATCCACTATATCCAACAAATATGCTCTTCTTTCATGAGGGTTCTAGTTTCTTCCTTTTATCCTTGGGGATATGAATGTAAACAAGGCACCCAAAGATTATTAAGTGTTTCACATTGGGTTTCTATCCCAAGAAGGACTCTTTTGGAGTCATATCCTTCAATATGCGGTGGGGACTTCTGTTCTGAACATATATTGTTGTCATGTTTTTTTCTCCCCATAAATACATGGTTAAACCTTGATCATTGATTAGTGCCTTCACAGTTTCCTCAATGGATCCATTCTTCCTTTATGCTACACCATTTTGTTGAGGATTATGAGTAATGGTTAGCTCCCTCCTAATCCCTGTTGATTTGTAAAAGGAAACAAATTCCTTGGATGTGTATTCTCCTCCATTATGTGTTCTCAAATTCTTGATTTTCATGCTTGTGAGGTTTTCTATTTCTTCTTTGAATTCTTGGAACTTAATGAGAAATTATTCCTTTGTCTTCAAGAGATATAACCAATGCTTTCTTGAGTAATCATCTAAAAAGGTTACATAATAAAGAGAACCTCCTAGATATTCGACTGGCATTTGACCACAAACATCTGAATGTATTAGATCTAGGATTTCCTTAGATTTAATATTTCTACTTGAGAATGGATTCTTAACATTTTTACCAAGTGTGCATCCTCTGCAAATTCCTTCATGTGTCGATTCTAGTTCTGGAATTCCTTCAACCAATTTCTCAAGGAAAGGTAATGCTTGATAGTTAATATGAGAATACCTTCTATGCCAAAGTTCATTGGGATTGAATTCATCATTATGTTCTAGTAGTTTGTATAATATTCCTTCACAAGTTCCAATAACTCTAGCATTCTCTATGTTGGAGTCTCTAGACCAATATAGTACTTCGCCATCTACAAAGGATATTCTATTTCCTTTGTCTTCTAGGAAAGATATAGATACAATATTCTTTTCTAAACCAGGTACATATAAGACATTGCTCAAATGAACATTATTACTTGATTTTAATTTGATAGAGGCTTGACCAATTCCTTTGACTGGATAGGTGTTCTTGTCTTCAAGTTCTACCTTGTAGGATGTCTTATTTTCATTCAGATTGGAGAGTCTGACCTGGTCTCCTGTCATATGCCTAGAAGCTCCATTGTAAATTATACACATGTCATATTCAAGAGTTCTTGTAAGAGATGAATAGTGTAGATGATCTATCTTTTCATTCATTATTTTTGTTGATTGATAGATGGTCAAACTTTTACTTTGACTAGTCAAACATTGACTTTGACCCAAAATCTCAATCTTGACGTTTTTCCCTTCTGAGAGTGCCAATAGGTGTGTTGGACTAAGGAACACAAGAATATCCTCTCCTTGCATAAGGTGTTCCATCATAAGGTGTTGGGCAAGAGGTTTAAGGGTTTATAGTTGCACCTACTAGTAACCCTAGAGATAGTGCTTTAGTAACTACACCTGCTAGAAACCCTAGCGACGGTTCTTCAAAAAGATTGATAATATTATGTCTTTTCTCCTTTCCATTGGTTAGATTAACTGAAGGAGGTGTGTGCCCATAACCTATTAGAAAATTGGGTGTGCTCGTTTAACCATAGACAATATAACAATATTGTCACCCAACCATAGTGTAACATCCCCCGGCCTACAACTCCACCAGGCAAGGAAATGCTACCTACAAAATACCTTATCTTTGCCTTTTACTTCTTTGATCTGTGACAACTCCAGCCTTAAACTACTAGGCTATGCCACACAGAGATACTTGTGGAAAAACATACACATCCATATAAACATAGAATGATTATTCTACATGTATATAACATATTCTTGCAGAAATAACAGTAAGCCTACACATGCAACATATACAACATACACAATCAATACTCATAAATTATGAGATAGGTACTATTACACAACATGTAAATGTACATAAAAGCGGTACTTATCTTTTATTATAAGACCACCAACTGCATGCAAACCTTCCACGAACCTCCCATCCATAGACCATGCTGCTCATCATGCTCAGAAGTGGGTCACCCCCAAGCTGGGACTAAGCTCCACCCAGGGCAAGGGAATCCTAAACTAGTCTGAGGTTACAGGAAAATGCATAGTGTAACTAGAAGGATTCTCTCCAGGAGCCTTCTTACGCCCACTACTCACGAAATCTCATTCCCCACATGCCTGTTCCACCCTGAGAATATGCACCTTCACTGTTCCATAGTCCATCGGCTATTCCACTTCCCCTCTCAGGGTCTCAACAATAGGCCAGATCAGGAATTATCAGAGCTACGTAGCTAGTGTTGGACTCTCTCTAGGAGAAAACCACTTCCCAACAAACTCTCTCACCTAGAGAGAGTTTCTCACAGGCCTGAAAATCTGCCTCTTCAATCCACAACCACCTCTCTCACCTGGAGAGAGTGTTTCTTATAGGCCTGACAACCTACTTCTTCAACTCAGTTCCAACACAATGAGGGAAACAACAAGTTTCAGTGATGAACCGACGACGACAACAAGCCACACTCAGTCCAGGAACTATGTGGCCACAACATCCAATAGTTATGACACTGCACAGATAAAAAAATTACAGGATACTTGGACTTCACAGGATACACACGGGATAAATCAGACTTATCTTAGAGACATGGATCAGTTTGTCAGTTTTCCCCATGGGTTTTAGGGTGCGTGCCCAGCAAACAACACAGAGGTCGATCATGGAGGTTTCGTGTTCAAACCAGAAATGGAAGAATATATAGGACCCCCACCAACAATGTTGTCTTTCCTAGCTATAACTGCATGCACCTAGGTCAACACCTATCTTCCTGCAACCGCATGTGTTCCACTTTGCACCCGTTCCCTTTCCCAGAAACTTAGGATAAAAACATGTCCTTCACACAACTTTTGGAATAATAATAAATTATTATTTTCAAGGACTTAAGCCCCTAATATTAGCCCCTCTTTCCAACCTTTCATCCCCCTCTCCCTTACCGATCCTTTTGGAAGCTTAGTCCCCCATCACTCTTTATTTGTGTTCGGTCTACATGCAATGATGTAATTATATTAAATATATGAGCATTTACATATATACAATAGTAGGCTCACCTGTTACACATTATTTTCGTCATCCATATGATCGTTAATGATGTAAACCTATCTATTTCCTTTAGAGGGGTCACAGTGGCCTGAATTCCTGAAGAGAGAAGGAAGAAGAACTTTTCCTGAGAAAAGAAGTTGCATTTTCCTATGTGAAAAACCTTATAAAGAGGAATGTACGCAGGTTGCTATATAGGCAGGATGCGGAAATGACCCATTCCCGCAGGTTGCTATATAGCCAGAGTGCGAACTTTCCGCAGGTTGCTATATAGCTAGGGTGCGGAAATTCCAGCACGTGGGAAAAACGTACGGTTTCTCGAATTTTCTAGAAGGAGAAGCTTCTTGGGTGAGGTGGCATCCGAACGGTTTGGATCTTACTCGCTTTCATGATTTAGTGGGATCATCCTAACCTCCTCACCCTATCTTCTTCAACTTATAAAAGGAGAAGAGTTCTCATGGAGAAGGGGTTGAAGGTTCAGGGTTCATAGATTGGATTGATTCATAGATTAGATTGGATTGGTTCATAGCTTTTGTGAGTGTGAGCTTGGAATTATTAGCTTGGCTGGAGTGGCTTCGAGATTTTCTTTGTCAAGATAGATTGTGAGCAGCTATCAGATCTATGGTCTCAGAATTCTTGGAGGCAAAGTGTGTGGGAAACGAAGGACAGTTGGAAGGGACCTTACGACATCAAGGCGACGGTTGTAATCTCTCTTTCACATTTAATATGATACAGTAATATGATTCTTTC
>ML785765.1:66039-80635 GCA_009831015.1 Picea engelmannii | reverse complement strand
TACGACATCAAGGCGACGGTTGTAATCTCTCTTTCACATTTAATATGATACAGTAATATGATTCTTTCCTATAAAACTTGTTATGTTTTATTGTATGATTCCTTGATCACATACATAGGTTTATATTGAGTTTATGCTATCGCCATCACTTTGGTTGGTTTGTGTTGTTTTGATATTGACTGCACAAGAGCACTGGAGCGAAGCGGGAGCAACAAAGACTATAGGAAGCGATTATAAGGTATGTTACTTATTCTTGCCTCTTAGTAAATTCAATATTTAAAACTTAAGGAAAGCGTCCTATTCTGTCTTGTTTTGTTCTAGATCCAGGTGGATCTAGGGAGATCGGTTTGTGTCCGCACTTACGGATTTATCCATAAACATCACTGGCCTTTGCATCTAGGTTCTCTGGCCTAATCACCACATAAGCCTCCTAGCTTATCATAACTTGGCTCACCAGCCTATCCGATATGTTTACAATTTATAATTACAATTGGGGATCTGCCTGGGGATATAAGAATCCCCTCCCCTTATTTTTTCACTATCCTTGGTGCAACTTGTTTATACATATATAATTCAAAAATTCTTCAAAAAACTCCAAGCTTTGGCTACTGGAAGCCCATTATCCACCTGGTGCTCTACTTTCAAGCACCAATTTTGGTGTCCATACTGCAGCTGAAACTCAATTGCTCTATTCCATAGAGTTTCTTCAGGAAATCATTCGGCTTATTGTTCCTTGTTACATGCTTCAATTAAGCCTCATTGAAATCACTGACTAGCTGTAGATCCACGATGTTCCACTAGCCTTAGATCTCACTGTTGATAAAATCTCAGTAGGGATATGACTCCAGAGACGTAAGCACTCTATTCGTACACCTATTCATTCAAAAGAAACATTAGAACATATATACAATGTATATACAAGCAATTCTAATAACATTATAACCTATATACAAGATACACAACATACAATGAATAGAGAATTGATACTTATCTTTTGATTGAGAAGACCTTCCACATCAACATGGTCTAGACTAAGGTAGCAAACCTCAGCAACACTCCAACCAATGGTCTCTCATTCCCCACATGGATGTCCCACCCCAGGAGTGTACACCTTCACTGTCACACAATCCATCGGCTACTACACCTCCCTTTCCTTGGGCTTCAACAACAAGCCAGACTGGAAGTCTCGGAGCACCGTGGCTCGAGGAGTTCCAACTGTCCTCAGAGGTCTCCAATCAATATCTTCTCGAGCTACTCTTTGTAGTCAACATTCTAACTTTTATCAACATCATCTCATCTGCATCACCCACATGTAGTTATCATGAGAGAACATAAAAAAAATCATTTAGGAACTCCAACTTAGTTCAAAAAGGAATTCAACTTTTTCCCCAAAACATGAAATTCCATTTCATAATTCTTCTTTGTTGTTGTCATATTAGGATTGTAACCTTCCTTGTGGTTTTCCACAAGCACCAAACTGCATACCATTTTCCTGCAAGGCTTCATCTTGCATACTGCCAACAATTGTTAGTATTTCATGTACATCATAATTCAATTGCAATATGTATAGAACCATATGCAATGAACTTAGAATTGTCTACATCTAGCAATTCAGTCATAATTAGCAAACAATTTAATAAAATAGAATGACTCGTCATTCTATGCATATGCATGTTCACAGTAATATTTATAAGTTCATTACTTTCTTTTTTTTTGGTTGAACAAGAAAATTTCATGTTGTCAATGTTCATGTAACTACTTGACTTGCAACATTCCTATTGCAATGTCTAACACCTCCCTGAAATGTCCTCAACTTCATGAGTTAACAACATATCAACTGTTAGTAACAATTATTTCCATGTAATAATATATATGCACGTACTTACAAAACATATTCAACCATTGCATTTAGTATACAATTCTATTACTTACTATGCATGAGTGCAAATCTCAATGCATACTTATTCAATGAACCTTGCATTGAATTGCATAATGCTCTTTATCTCAGTCATGTATCTCACCATCCATAAGTTGGAATTCTGGTCAATGTGTTGACACATTCTCCACACACTTCCTATTATCTTCCCAATTAATTAGATGCCTTCATTTTCGACCCGAACACTACACCAAGAATATAATTATGTGGTGTTCATTAGTGTTAGCAAAAAGGTTGCAGTACAAGTTTTATTTAAAGGTAGGAAGATTTTAGTACCTTTGTGTCTCATAACCTTTCCATATCCAACCATGTCATAGTCTCATACATGACTGGCTTACTGGAATTCATTCCTATAACGAGTTCTTATCTTTTAATTCTTTGGTTATTACTTAATAACCAAATTAACATGACATTCTACTATGTTAGTGTGTGCATTCAGAAGCTAAAAAGATTTGAATTAATACATGCCTCCAACCTTTATCACATCCAGTGGTAAGCATTCAATAATATAATCATGTGATTTTATAAAATAACTCTGGTTGAGGAAATTCTTACCTAAATTTCCTTTCAGCAATTATGCAAAAAGAGTAATAAAAACTCATACCTGTATCAATGCCATTAATAAATTTTATACTACCTGAATGTCTGATGGCAGTAGAAGCTTTCATGCTTCTTTTATCAAACTTATAACCAACACTTCAACTCTTTGTTGCTTCCATCCTTATGAAACAACATCACCAACAACACTTTCAAACATGCAAGCATTCTTTCCTCTGGTTGACCCAACAAGCCATAACATACTTGCTGCCAAAAAAATTGCAACAACTTCTTTCTCCTTATAAAACTTTTCCTTGTTGATCCCATAAGTCTACAATTCTTCCCAGATTCTTGGATCTTCTTGTGCTCTCATTATAGTCACTGTAAATGACTATTTTTTTTCTGAGCACTCTCTAGCCAAATCAATCTTGGCTTCCTTTGCATTTATAGTCCCAAACTAAGATGATATTAACCTTCAACTTTCGTTAATTTCCTAGGTCCAACTATCCCAATCTTATACTTGGATGAATTAAATTCCTAACCAAGTTGTTTTATAGACTCAGGATTCTTCAACATCTAGTTACTCTTTAGGACTGAACTTCTTTAGCCCTTTCTCGACGGAATACTTTAGTACTTGAGGTTTTCTTGTACTCTTCTCTTCCCTTTTTCCAACTAGCCTCAAACTTGACTTGCCTATGCAATCTCTAGCGTATTGTAAGGATGCACATATGCCTCCTTTACTAGTTGCATAAAATTAACTGAAAGTAATTCTTTCACCTTACCATCATAGCTTCAAGTGGTACCTACAACCTCTTGAGTTGTCACTCATGGCCCTATGTCACTTAAGATGGATTCTTGTCAGGCAACATCTCCTCTGCATTCAAAACAATGCATAGAACCGTTTTCTTCTTCCTGGTTCCTTATTGATTTCTCTTTAGAAGTCATTTCATTTTTAAATTATTTGACTTGATATCTCCATACTCTTGTGGAAATACCTTCACACCCTTGGAGTGCATCCACAATCCTCTACTATTCTAGCCTTCTTTCCTAGAGTGTTGACATGAATTCCTATTAGTTGGACATCTATCTCATGATTTCTTCTTCCATTATCTTAGGATGTTCATGGACTTGACTCCATCCAGGAGTTTTTCCTTGTCTACTTTTCATACTTGCCATCACATATTATGATGATATTATTTTTCATCATTCCATTATTATTTGGATTCCTCTGATTCAACTTCTACATGAACGAATTATAATTCCATAAAACCTTCCTTCCTTATTCCCATTCTTTCGGTCTTCATATGACCTTATGGTTCTTGCATTATTATGTATTGCAGATGGCTTTCTCCACCTAGCATTCACATTTTATGTGCAAGGATTGTCACCTGGACTGTCTTCCCCAAACAAGAATCCCATTTGGGTTTCCATGCTGCTTATTGAACCCAACATCTGATCCAACGACTTCTGAAAAATATCAGACGTAGAATAAAGAATTTTCCATGTCCTTCTTCCTTATTTCTTCTATCCGAAGACATATCTAGCACTTTTTGTGTTTTAATGTAACCATTATGTCTGGAATCCTCTTTCCAAGACCTTTCCAATCACAACTTCCTTGCTCAATTCTGAGCCTTGAGCAGAAAGCTATAATCCTTTAAAATGTGTGCTTCTTCTCTGATGCACTTCTTGTGCAACGATCTCTTTTCTTTGAGATAATGGCTCTTAGATATTTGTTGAACCCTATCATAAAGTTCCTAGGTCTTCAGTACCTCCCTGATGCAGGTCCAAACCAAACGAAACCCACATGCTTCCTTCCTAACCCCTTTTCCCTTCTTTAACACATTTTTCGGTCACTAGCCCTCGTTTTCCTTGGGCCCTTAATTCCCATGGGACCACGACTGTGACCAAGTGCTAAATCAATAGGTACGTACTTGAGCCTTTGAATTCGGGAATTTTTAAACACAACACAACAATCTATCGTTCGGATTACCGAACTCGCAAAGTAGAGTGGATCAACAGTCCACGTCTACCCAACATCCAGTGGCTGACGCTCACTATGGAACCTCAAGCGTCTGATTTTCAAGACTTTGGAGCTTGGGGACTTCGGGACTTTAGAGGATTTCACATCTACACCTCCCAAACACACCAAACCATTAATCTTCAAACACTTCCATGTCACCTTTGGTGACGTCATTACGTCACATTACTTACATTTTCCAATTGTGGGGGCATGCGGTAGTGGTTTGGAGTAACCCGCATTTCGTCCCGTAATTCTTCTGACGTTAACACGTAACCCCTCGATGAAACTGTGGTTTGGATTGTGAGACCGCCTTGGAGAATCAACTCCCCTGTAACTTGGGTCCCCACAATGCCTCCTGGTCATTGATCTTGATGTATCGTGATCAACGCCAGTGTGGGTCCTCTGACCTTTAACTTCGTTATGTAACCTGGGGTCCCACTAACTATGATCATATGGAGTGCCATGTGGTGGAATACTAGCAACCGACTTGTTGCCCAATCAGATGGGTGTCACACGTCACGTTACATATGGAATTTCAACCTTCCATGGGTTCAAAACCTATTGAAAGGTGGCACACATCCCATGTGTCCACATCCATCTAAGTGGTGTCATCATGACTCACTACCTCGACTCTTTGGGACTTAGTAACTTCTTTCTTTGGGAGTTATTTCCTTAGCACACACTAATTTTCCCGAACACCGAAATCTTGAACAAACCAATCTGCTGACACGCATCCGTCTTGATGAACGATCTGGATTAAGTCTGGACTTCGGAGCTTCGGGAGCTTTCTCCCTTCACCCTTGTGTTTGACCTTTCGACATTGGTTGATCCAACGGTCGATCTCTTCTCCCTAGATCTACGTAGTAGATCCACTTCAGGGCTTCGATCTTTTTCTTAGTTTGCATCAACTTCATTGAAGTCACGAAGTTCGAAGGGCTTGCAGGATAACCCTTATACACCTTCTCCATATCTGATGGTCGTAAAGGATTTACCTTCCTTTCGAACATATCCTATGGTCCCAACACCACCAATGCTGTGATCTCTCTCTGTGTGCCCGAATACCACGTAAGATGAGGTTTTACGATACCACTACTCCTCATGAGCTTCGTAACACAGCCAAGGTAACCTATTGGTACTCATGAATGTTTCTGAGGTCCAAAATTGGTTCCTATTAACATAATTTCCACTTGAAACCTTGGATCCAAAGACCACTTATCCAACCCATCTAGGTTCGACGTTGAAACCATGGCTCTGAACTTGAATTTTGTCTACTTCGACAACAATTGTTTCCGAAACTTTTGCTTCAACTTCCACTAACATGGCCATCTAGGCTCAGTGTTGAAACCATGGCTCTGATACCAAATTGTAACATCCCCCGGCCTACAACTCCACTGGGTAAGGCAATGTTACCTGCAAAATACCTTATCTTTGCCTTTTACTTCTCTGATCTGTGACAACTTCAGCCTTAAACTACTGGGCTATGCCACACAAAGATACTTGCGGAAAAACATACACATCCATATAAACATAGAATGACTATTCTACATATATATAACATTTCTTGCGGAAATAACAGTAAGCCTACACATGTAGCATATACAACATATACAGGCAATACTCATCAATTACGACATAGGTACCATTACACAACATGTAAATGAACATAAAAGTGCTTCTTATCTATTATTAGAAGACCACCAACTGCATGCAGAACTTCCACAAGCCTCCCAGACATAGACCACCCAAGGCAAGGGAATTCTAGACTAGGCCGAGGTTATAGGAAACTGCACAGTGCAACTAGAAGGATTCTCTCCAGGAGCCTTCTTACACCCACTACTCACAGACTCTCATTCCCCACATGCCTGTTCCACCCTAGGAATATGCAACTTCACTATTCCATAGTCCATTGGCTGCTCCACTTCCCTTCTCAGGGTCTCAGCAACAGGTCGGATTAAGAATTCTCAGAGCTAGTTTAAAACCACTCTCTAGGATAAAACCACTTCCCAGCAAACTCTCTCACTTGGATATAGTTTCTCACAGGCCTGACAACCTGCCTCTTCAATCCATAACCACCTCTCTCACTTGGAGAGAGTGTTGCTCACAGGCCTGACAACCTGCTTCTTCAACTCAGTTCCAACAAAGTGAGGGCAATGCCAAGGTTCAGTAAGGAGAACACAACGACATCAAGCCACACTCAGTCTAGGAATTGCGTGGCCACAACAACCCACAGTTATGAAACTACATGACTCAGAAAATTATGGGATACTCAGACTTCATAGGATACACATGGGATAAATCGGAATTCTCTCAGAGACACAGATCAGTCTGTTGGTTTTCCCCACGAGTTTCAGGGTGCGTGCCTAGGAAACAACGCAAAGTTCGATAATGGATATTTCGGGTTTAGATTGCATATGGAAGAATGGAAAGGACCCCCCCAACAACAATGGATTTCTCAACTATAACTGCATGTGCCCAGGTCAACACATGTCTTCCTGCAGCCGCATTCATTCCACTTCGCACCCGTTCCCTTTCCCAAGAACTTAGGATAAAAACATGTCTTTTACGCAACTTTTGGAATAATAATAAATTAATATTCTCAAGGACTTAAGCCCCTAAGCTTATCCCCTCTTTCCAACATTTCAACCCCCTCTCCCTTACCCAACCTTGTGGAAGCTTAGTCTCCCATCACTCTTTCTTCGTGGTCGGTCTACACGCAACGATGTAATTATATTAAATATATGAGAATTTACACATATACAATAGTAGGCTCACTGGACTTTGCATCTAGGCTCTCTGGTATAATCACCACATAAGCCTCCTAACTTATTATAACTCGTCTCACTAGCCTATTCAATATGTTTACAATTCATAATTACAACTGGGGCTCTGCCTGGGATATTACACATAGGCACAAAGGACACCCCTGAGCACCTTAAACTTGAAAGAGAGAATAATTAGGGTAGCATATTAATATCCAACCAAGGCTAGAGCACCAAGAAAAGATAACCAAATACCAATTAGAAAGTCCAAACCAAAAACGAAAATGCTAGTTGTAACAACTACAGTTGTAGCTCCTCTCCAAACTTACACACCACTAGTACTATGCAGTTGTGAGTGAGTGTGTGACAAATAAGATCTAGTGCCCTCTATTTATACTTATTTATCTCACTTGACTAGGCTGAATTCTCTTTTTGGAGGATAATAACTCAATAATAAATATTCTCTTGAGTCGACTTGTCTCCTAGGGTTATTATCCAACGTTTTAGGGTTTCTCTTGCTTCTCGAAATATTCTAGTCTCGTCAAAGGTTACAAGTGGAGGTTAATACCTCTCGCAAATACCATAATATCAACACTCTATTGGCCATGGAGGCTTTAACATAGGTTTTAGTGGATGTTCTATATAACTAAAAAAAATTGGGTAGGTAGAGGTTGTAGCAGAGGTTTTTTTTTGGTGCATTTCTTGTCAAAACGCACCAATGAGATATTGAAAAACTCACACCGGTACATTAATATAATAAAACACACCAGTATATTAATAAAATAAAAATGAACTAGATATGAATATAATGAAGAATGTCCTCGTGCATTTATAACTATTGCACACTAATTCTTCCTTTCTCTTCGTATGCAGAGCACGAATGCTCTTATAATTACTATGCATTGGTTCCACATTTTTCTCTTATGATGCATCGGTGCTCTTTAGGATTTGTCTGTCCCGATGTGATTAAGTTATAATTATCACCGGTGAACTTTAGGATTAGTATGTTATGGTGTGATTAAGTTATATATATCCCCGATGTGATCATGTTATCTTGATACCCAGTGCATTTATTATAGAAAGCACCTAGTGCATTTATTATAGAAATCACCTCGTGCTTCTGTAATTAGTACGTACCGATATGTTAGAAACATTATTTTTAGTATGCATCAGTGCTTGAATAATATTTAGAATCCTGTTGTGTATAATAAGAGTAATGCACCGATACAAAAAAAAATTGTAGCGCCCCGATTAATATTTCAAACATGAGCACTGTACAATTTTGAAATGATAAATATTATTGTACATTATATCATTTACTGAATGGTGCATTTTCTCAATAGTACATACCAGTGTGTTATTATAATTAATATGTACCAATGCGTATGACTCCTCAAAATGCACTGATATCTATATTATAGCACACACTGTCTAGTGAGTTCAAAAGAATACAATGCACTGATATGTATATATTTTAATTCATTGTTTTTTACAAATTTTCAATTAATCATTCCAAAAGCAATTTTTTTTTTAATAACAATATTGTTTTATATTTACGTTATTGCATTTCGATATGATGAATGCATTAATGCGTTATCCAACCAATTAAATGTCATATACCCACTACCTGAATCAAAATTTTCTGGTCTTCTACCGGACCAGAACCCTTAAATATTCACGGAGGCCCATCGTAAGCTGGCTCTTTCTCTTTTCTTCTCTGTTCCCATGTGATCATGGGTCATGATCATGGTTCAATTTGAATGCAGTGCCTATTTGTATTTCGCATCTCGGTGCTATAGTAATGTATAATCGTTTGACTCTGCCACCGTCGAACCTCGACAGGGCTAGCGACCGACCAATGGGGCGAATCCCTACAAGGTCAACAAATGGCCAATAGGAACAAACCCCAACAGGGGTAGAGAACCGCCAATAAGAACAGGCCCCTCCATGCGGTTAAGTGGGATACATGTGGCAGAAAGGGAAACTCGACACGGTATTCAACATGACAGGAGGGGGGCCCCACTTCACACGCCACACTATTCCGGACCCCCCCCGCCATTAAAGGCATAATGGAAAGGGGGGTCTGGAATCCCCTTGAGAGCCATTGATCACGATGAGTTAATATTGACCATTCGAGAGTTGCATGTCCAATTCCGGACCCCCCCTGCCCCTACCGCTAAAGGAAGAATAGTAAGGGGGCTACAGAATGGAACCTCAACCGTAGATCTGAATGGGTGGGCTCTGGCCGTCCATATCTTTTTGCCACTTACCTTAAAGCATATTCACGTCTTGGCTTAAGTTGACGTCTCATATCTACATCTAACGGTCATTACAGACCCTGAGATCCTCCGAAAGAATCTCGTCTGTTCATCGGGGTTTATCATCTCGAGAATCCAGACTCTTGATCACGGGACTCCCGAATCCTCGATCCCCAGTTTTCCCGATGCGGTTAATCTCTCGACACATGGCCTCCATAAATCGGATGGCTCAGATCTACTCTGGGGTTTCCACCATGGAAATCCCGAACTCTTGTCAACAGGAATCCCGATCTCGCGATTCCCGATGAGCCAATTCACCGATATGGTCCCTTACGTGTTAGCCCTCCTGGCTAAACTCCTGGCCCACGTGACCACTATCTCACAAGACCGCAACCTTGTCTCCCATCAGGGTTTCGAACATCGCAATGTCGAAATGCATAAACATTTTGTCCTCGAAAACCCCGATATCTCAGTATGACATCAGCTTCTGCCAGTCCCCTGGGCCAGACCCCCTTTTTTTTTTCGGGTCCACACGAACTCCCTCTGTATGACCGCAGTCACACCACCTATCGGGGTTTCGGGGTTCCAAATGCTGAAAAACATTTTCCCATGGGATTGCCGATCCCTCAAATCCTGATTCTCCGATAGGACGACAGTTAGCCCCACGACGGATCCTTCCTCCTTGTCGGGGTTTCAGACTTCGCGATTCCAAAATGCCCAAACCTCTTGTCACCAGGATTCTCGATATCCCGATGACCAAAATGTCGATAGATGAATTCCTTTCAGGACTTTCCCCGATGTCTCCGATTGCTGCCACGCGTCCCCCTATGATGGACGGTTCAGATCGCTCCTCACATTTTCGAGACTTCTGATGTCCCGACTTTCACGACCTCAGGAAATCCGATTTCCCGAATGTCGATATCCCGACTCCCGACGCCTCGATCTCTGCCACGTGTCTCCACCGACGGACGATCCCGATCGTTTCCGGGTGATTTCCCATGGAAATTCCCAATCACATGTCATCGAGACTTCCGATTTCCCGATACATGAAATCCCGATGAGCCAACCCTCCTTTCGAGATTTTTCCTTCTGTTCACGAGCTTAACCCTCGCGCAACTTCTATTAGGTCCAACGGCTGACGGGTATCTACTCAAGATCTGACGGCTCAGATCTGTCCCACCTCATGCATTCTTCCACTACTTCGCGGATGTGGAAAGATCAACGGTCCAAATGTTCTCATGGACCTTGGGGGGAGGGGTCTACGATCCTGATTTCATCGCTATTCACGAAGATATAGAGAAAAAGGGGCAAGGTATGTAATGCCCTTGTTACTTTCGTCAATCTGACGATCGTGAACGACCATGGGTCTTCCGACAGGAACTCGTCCGTCAATTCGTGACTTATTCCTACGCTTCTACTTCGGAATTTTAAGAGGGTCATCCCTCCTCGTATAGGGTTATTAAGACTTTCACATTCAAGTCCTTTTTCCAGGTTCTTGGTAAACCTTTCCAAGGAGGGAATCTCTGCGAAGAGGTCTATTCCGGGGATTTCCTGGAGACAGGTAAGGGTAAACAAATTCCCGAGGATGGACTGGAAGTCCTACTTGGTTCAACTCATGCATAATTAAATTCATTCATCAGTCATAAGACAATTCATTCATTTTCTGTTATAAGCATATATCTACCCTTTCTTATCAAAATACTGCACAAACTTCCTTAAAACGAAAAAATTCACAGTTCCGCAGCTTATGAGCATAATTATCAGAATACATATATATATTTCAAGGTTCCAGAGGAAAAACACTTATCAGAAATTACACCAGGGTTAAGCAACTGCTGAGAGGGGTGCTCATTTCCACCCAACCGTAGGCTTAGTGACTCCCAACGGATTTACCACTAGCCACCCCCGAGCTGAGACCACAATGCTGTGAGACTTCGTCTCTCTGTCTGCCAGTGACCAGGAGCGAAGGTTGTAATCCTTCCTCTCTTCTATCACTCACTCTGCATAATGCCAGAGTTCCCCCCGCGTCCCCCCCCAATCGCTTCTACCATACGCCTTATCCTCTTGTGAGGTTGCATGTGGCATGATTACCCTCGCGTTGATCAGGCCTGACGGCTCTACGGATGGGTGATTCACCATCCCATCCCTCATTAAGCCATCCGCCTACCAGCCTGTGAGACATTAAATTCGAGGCCAACGAGCCGCTTTTGGTTCTCTTGGCTAGTGGAGTCCAAATACGGTATTAATTCTCGGTGGACGTTAATGCCACCTTTTTTAGGTGCCTTCCACCGCCATCGTGGTCTCTTTTCTGCACATCCCCTCTCAACAGTCCTGCAATAAATTCAAAATGTTATTCACATTCATTGACCTTTTCGTCAAGGTCCATTTACATCACATATTCATATTTATGAGTTTTCCATAGTTCTTGGCCAGTCCAGTTATATTTACAAGCTGGGGGAAACAGGGTGTTACAATTCCCTCCCCCTTAAAAGGAACATGGTCCTCGATGTTCTTATCTATTAACATGTATTGCATGTACAGAAGTAAACAAAATCGGATATGCTTGTCTCATGGCATCCTCCATTTCCCATGTAGCCTTATCTGGGCCAAAATGTTTCGACTGCACCTTGACCTGTGCAATGGTTCTGTTCTAGAGTAGGGTTTCCTTTCTTTCCAGTATGCATTGGGGTTCTGGTAGAAATTCTCCCTCCAGTTCCACCTGGATCATAGACCAGTCAATTATATGATTAGCATCATGTACATATTTCTTCAATAATGAAACATGGAAAACATTATGTGCTTTTACTGTGGAAGGAAGTGCTAGCCAATAGGCTACAGGTCCCACTCTATCTAGAACCTCAAAGGGTCCACAATACTGGGGTGCCAATTTGGCACAAGCTCCCATTTTCAAGGAACTCCTTCTAGGCTTAATTCTGAGATATACATGGTCTCCCATTTTGAACTCTCTTGGAGTTCTCTTTTGATCAGCATAACTTTTCTGTCGGTTCTGAGCGACCTTCAGATTTTGTTTTATCTGAGTCACTTGATATTCCATTTCTTTCAACATGTCGGGTCCAAAAGAAATCCTATTTACAGGATTACTCCAGTTGACTGGAGTATTACACTGTCTACCATAGAGGACCTCGAAGGGACTCATCTTTAAGGATGCTTGGTAGCCGTTGTTGTAGGCAAATTCTACCAATGGCAGGTAGTCTTCCCATTTCCTGGGTTGATGCATTACATGCATCCTTAACATATCCTCTAATATCAGATTCACTCTTTCTGTCTGTCCATCGGTTTGAGGGTGGTAGGCAGTGCTGAACAACAATTTGGTCTCCAATCCTGCCATCAGTGATTTCCAAAAATTTGAAGTAAATTTTGTGTCTCTGTCAGATATTATCTCTTTCGGCATACCATGTAGTCAGAACACCTCTTTCATGAATACCTGGGTGATATCTATCGCCTTGCAGTTTTCTTTGACGGGGATGAAATGAGAAGACTTGCTCAGTTTATCCACCACCACCATAATGGCATCATTGTGTTTGGTTGAAGTTGGTAATCCAGTGATAAAATCCATGGAGATGGTTTCCCATTTCCATTCTGGAATGGGTAAAGGGTGTAATAGTCCTGCTGGGTGTCGATGTTCTTCTTTAACCTGTTGGCATTCTATGCATTGGGCCAAATATTTGGCTATGTCCTTCTTCAATCTAGGCCAATCCATGATGAACCTCTTCAAGTCGTCACGATTTGGGATGTACATTCTATCTCTGTAGGTGAGCAGACCTCCTTCGGTCATCTGGTAGCCTTCATATTTTTCTCTAGCGGGTTCTTGCTGTAGGTATAGGGTCACAGTCTGAGTGAAGGAATCTGTTTCTTGTGCATTTCTGACTCTGTCCTTGACGTCTGTCTCGCAGGTACTCACAACTGCCAGGTGAATCGTTCTCATGCTCCTGCTAAGGGCATCGACCACCCTATTTTCTTTCCCTTTGATGTGTTTGATTTCAAAATAAAACTCACTAAGGAGGGCCATCCATCTAGCTTGTCTAGCATTGAGCTTTGGTTGGTCGAACAAATACCGTAGTCCACAGTGATCTGTCATAAGTACAAATTTTCTTCCCAAGAGGTAATGCCTCCACATTTTTAGGGCATGCACTATGGCAGCTAGTTCTAGATCATGAGTCACATAGTTGACCTCATGTTCATTCAATTTTTGGGATTCATAGAAGATCACCTTTCCTTCCTGCATAAGGACTCCTCTGAGCCCTTCCTTACAGGCATCTGTGCACACAAGGAAGTCATCTTCTGGGTCAGCGATTTTCAACATGGGTGCATGGGTTAGTAGGTGTTTCATGGTTTGAAATCTTTCTTCACATTGCTGTTTCCACAGGAATTTTGTCCCCTTCTTCTGGAGGGTAGTGATTGGACAACCAATCTTGGAGAAATCTTTTATAAATCTCCTATAGTATCTTGCCAATCCCATAAAGGATCTGATGTCTGAGACATCCTTTGGGGTAGGCCATTCCATGATAGGCCTGATCTTGTTCGGATCTACTGCTACCCCTTCCTCAGACAGAACATGTCCCAAGTAGTGTATTTTCTTCTGAAAGAAGTCACATTTGTTGAATTTAGCATAGAGCTGATGCTCTCTTAGCACTTGCAGCACAAGTCTAAGATGCTCTTCATGTTCTTCTCTATTCTTAGAATAGATTAATATGTCATCAATGAAACCTAGTACAAATTTATCTAAAAATTTACTGAGTACATTGCTCATTAAGCACATGAAAGTGGCGGGGGAATTGGTTAACCCAAATGGCACTACCACAAATTCATAGTGACCATACCGTGTCCGGAAAGCAGTTTTATGGATGTCTTCACCCTTAATTCGGACTTGATGGTATCCCGACCTCAAGTCAATCTTTAAGAAAATAGACGCACCCCCCAATTGATCGAATAGATCATCGATCCTGGGCAAGGGGTACTTGTTCTTTATGGTTACTTTATTGAGTTGTCTATAATCTATGCATAGTCTAAGGGTGCCATCCTTCTTTTTCACAAACAGGACTGGTGCTCCCCATGGGGACACGCT
>ML785765.1:41984-65989 GCA_009831015.1 Picea engelmannii | reverse complement strand
GAATATAACCCTTATCCATCATTTCTTTCAATTGCAATTTGAGTTCAACTAACTCAGGTGTGCTCATCCGGTAGGGTGTTCTAGACACCGGCACCGCTCCTGGTGCGAGTTCTATCGAGAAGTCAATGTCTCTTCTCGGAGGTAGACCCGGTACCTCTTCTGGGAACACATCTCTATATTCTCTCAGGATAGGGTGATCATCAGGGATTGGTTTAACACCCTCGATTGTTTTCAACACCTGTATCGCATATAGGGGACACCCCTTTCGGCAATACTTTCTCATTTGCAGGTCTAGTATTTGTTTCACCGAGACCGGTTTTCGGATCCCTTGAAGGGTTATCCTTTTTCCTTCTTTTCTCACACATTCTAAGGTTTTATGGTAACAGTCCAGTTTGGCTTTATGGGCGGTCAGCCAGTCCATACTAATCAACAGGTCATATGATCCCAGGGGTAATACATTAAGGGTTGCTTGTGTGGGGAATTCACCCAACATTAATTGGCAGGTTGGTATGACCTCTACTACCTTTCTCTTGGTGCCAGTGGCTAACTGTACCAACCATGGCTTGGCTTGCTTCTGTGGCTATAGTTTACACTTATCAACAGTTCTAGGGCCTATATAACTCAAATTTGAACCAGGGTCAATCAAAACAGACACTAGATGGTTGAAAATCATACCTTCTATTTCCACCACTGAAGCTTGGTGGTCAGCTTGGTTATTATCCAAGGCTGCATAAATCTGTGGCACACTCCTTGCCACATCATTGACTGTGGTGGCTTCCTGAACGTTGTAAATTTTTCGACTGTTCTGTTGTCGGTGTGGACAGTCTCTTAGGAGATGCTCTTCTCCGCAACCCCAACATTTCAGAGGTTCTTTCTTTGGGTTATTAGTTTCCACTGGTATAGGCCCAGAGGTTTTGTTTCCATCTACCGAGGGAAAGTTCTGTTGGAGTACACTCCGGGATGGATAGTTCATTCTGGGGTTCTTTTTGTAGTTTTTAAATCCTAAGGATTTGCTCCCCTTTTTCTGAAATCTCGAACCACTCTTCTGTTTCCAGTCTCCACGAGACTCTGCCCAATGTCCATATTGTTCATGACAATATGTTGCCTTTCGTATAGTGTCTTCTAAGGTCTTTGGCTCGTCAAATTCAATTCGGTTCCAATATTCCTTGGGTAGCCCACTGATGAAGTGTTGCGCCTTCGCCTTCTCTACTTTGATGTAGGGTACATATCTCAGTAAGTCGAGGAATTTATTGACATATTCCTCTATAGTGAGTTGACCCAGTTTGAGTTCATAAAACTCTTTAGCCTTCTCATCGAAATATCTTTCCGAAAAATACTTATTTCGGAAGTACTTCTCAAACCGTCTCCAAGACAGGTCCTCCTCGTAGACCCCTTTCATGTTCTTAAGATCTTCCCACCAGATGGAATCTTTTCCGTTCAGATTGAAAGTGGCCACTTGGGCCTTCACATTTTCTGAAAAGTCATGGACTCAAAAATACTTCTTCAATACAAGTAGCCAGGCCTCGGCTTCCTCTCCCTTCTTTATCTCACCATCGAAGGAGGGCGGTTTGGCCTTTCTGAATTCCTCAAATTTATGACCCTTGGAAGTCTTTTGCTTCTTCTGTCCTCTTCGAGAATAGGAACTGGTCCTGCTGCTGGAAGAGCCTTCTGAATCGCCAACTTCCTTCTCAGTGGAAACGTTTGGCACTGGTCCTTTTCCTCTGGGGTGGACCTTTCTTGATGTGCTTCTCTCAGTATGGCCAATGATGCAACGATGATTCTACATCTCAAGTTCATGTTGCATTTGTCGCTGTAGGTCGGATAAGCTCTGCAGTAAAACTGCATTAATTTTGGTTTTCGTTTCTTGTTCCTTCATCATCCTTTCATTATAGGACTTGCAACTTTGCAATTCAACCATGAGACTCCTCACAGTTTCGGCTAGGTTTGGAGGGGTTCCTATTGCTCTTCTTTCGTCAGAATCTTCGTCTCTGATGTGGGAACCTTCTCCCACCTCTTGGTGAGTAACCATACTCTGCGTCTGTAGATTCCCGCAGCTGATCGTCCGCTTGAGTGAAAATAAAAATGCTAGTTATTAGTCAAGAGTTAAATACATTTCTATAATTCGCATAATTTATAACTCTTTCACATGCATACACAGTCGGGTTCTTGTCTCCGAGTTTTTTTTTTTTTTTCAATCCTGGCAAGAGAGTTACGTTAGGGGGTTACTCCTCGTAGGAGTACTTCAAACAGAGCTTATGCGTGACTCGTGCATGATCCCAATCAGGCCGAGTGTTGTAACCATGCTCTGATACCACTTTGTCATATACCCACTACGTGAATAAAAATTTTCTGGTCTTCTGCCGGACCAGAACCCCTAAATATTCATGGAGGCCCAGCGTAAGCTGGCTCTTTCTCTTTCCTTCTCCGTTCCCATGTGATCGTGGGTCATGATCACGGTTCAATTTGAACGCAGTTCCTATTTGTAATTCATGCCTCGACGCTATAGTAATGCCTAATCGTTTGACTTTGCCATCGCCGAACCCCAACAGGGCTAGCGACCGACCAATGGGGCGAATCCCTACAGGGTCAGCAAATGGCCAATAGGAACAAACCCCAACAGGGGTAGAGAACCACCAATAAGAATAGGCCCCTCCATGCGTTTAAGTGGGATACATGTGGCAGAAAGGGAAACTCGACATGGTAGTCGACATGACAGGAGGGGGGGTCCACTTCACACGCCACACTATTCCAGACCCCCCCCCATTAAAGGCAGAATGGCAAGGGGGGTTCGGAATCCCCTTGAGCGTCGTTGATCATGATGAGTTAATTTCGACCGTTCGAGAGTTGCGTATTCAATTCCGGAACCCCCCCTACCGCTAAAGGTAGAACAGTAAGGGGGCTCCGGAATAGAACCTCAACCGTAGATCTGGACGGGTGGACTCTGGCTGTCCAGATCTTCTTTCCACTTACCTTAAAGAATATTCACGTCCTAGCTTAAGTTGACGTCTCATCTCTACATCTAACGATCATTACAGACCCTGAGATCCTCCGAAAGAATCTCGTCTGTTCATCGGGGTTTATCATCTCGAGAATCCAGACTCTCGATCACGGGACTCCCGAATCCTCGATCCCCGGTTTTCTTGATGTGGTTAATCTCTCGACATGTGGCTTCCATAAATCGGATGGCTTAGATCTACTCCAGGGTTTCCACCATGGAAATCTTGAACTCTTATCAACAGGAATCCCGATCTCGCGATTCTCGATGAGACAATTCACTGATATGGTCCCTTACGTGTTAGCCCTCCTGGATAAACTCCTGGCCCACGTGACCACTATCTCACAAGACCGCAGCCTTGTCTCCCATCGGGGTTTCGAACATCCCAATGTCGAAATGCATAAACATTTTGTCCTCAGAAACCCCGATATCTCGGTATGACGTCAGCTTTCGCCAGTCCCCTGGGCCAGACCCCTTTTTTTTTTTTTGGGTCCACACGACCTCCCTCTATATGACCACAGTCACACCACCTATCGGGGTTTCGGTGTTCCAGATGTTTAAAAACATTTACCCATGGGATTGTCGATCCCTCAAATCCCGATTCTCCGGTAGGTCGACAGTTGGTCCCACGACGACTCCTTCCTCCTTGTCGGGGTTTCGGACTTCATGATTATGAAATGCCCAAACCTCTTGTCACCAGGATTCCCGATATCCCGATGACCAAAATACCGATAGATGACTTCCTGTCGGGGCTTTCCCCGATGTCTCCGATTGCTGCCACGTGTCCCCCTCTTATGGACGGTTCAGATCACTCCTCGCATTTTCGAGACTTCTAATGTCCCGAATTTCACGACCTCAAGAACTCTATTTTCCTGAATGTTGATATCCCGACTCCCGATGCCTCGATCTCCGCCACGTGTCTCCACCGACGTACGGTCCCGATCGTTTCTGGGTAATTTCCCATGGAAATTCCCGATCACATGTCATCGAGACTTTCGATTTCTCGATACATGAAATCCCGATGAGCCAACCCTCCTTTCGATATTTTTCCTTCTGTTCACGAGCTTAACCCTCGCACAACTTCTATCAGGTCCGACGGCTGACGGGTATCTGCTCAAGATCTGATGGCTCAGATCTGTCCCACCTCACGCATTCTTCCACTACTTCGTGGATGTGGAAAGATCAACGGTCCAAATGTTCTCATGGACCTTGGGGGAGGGGTCTATGATCCTGATTTCATCACTATTCATGAATATATAGAGAAAAAGGGGCAAGGTATGTAACGCCCTTGTTACTTTCGTCAATCTGATGATCGTGAACGACCATGGGTCTTCCGACAGGATCTCTTCCATCAATTCGTGACTTATTCCTATGATGCTACTTCATAATTTTAAGAGGGTCATCCCTCCTCATACAGGGTTATTAAGACTTGCACATTCAAGTCCTTTTTCCAGGTTCTTGGTAAAACGTTCCAAGGAGGGAATCTCTACGAAGAGGTGTATTCTGGGGCTTTCCTGGAGATAGGTAAGGGTAAACAAATTCCCAAGGACGGACTGGAAGTGCTACTTGGTTCAACTCATGAATAATTAAATTCATTCATCAGTCATAACCCAATTCATTCATTTTCTGTTATAAGCATATATCTACCCTTTCTTATCAAAATACTGCACATACTTCCTTAAAACGAAAACATTCACAGTTCCGCAGCTTATGAGCATAATTATCAGAATACATATATATATATTTCAAGGTGCCAAAGGAAAAACACTTATCAGAAATGACACCATGGTTAAGAAACTGTTGAGAGGGGTGCTCGTTTCCATCCAACCATAGGCTTAGCGACTCCCAGCGGATTTACCACTAGCCACCCCCGAGCTGAGACCACGATGCTGTGAGATTGTGTCTCTATGTCTGCCAGTGACCAAGAGAGAAGGTTGCAATCCTTCCTCTCTTCTATCACTCACTTTGCATAATGCCAGAGTTCCCCTCACGTCTCCCCCAATCACTTCTACCATACGCCTTATCCTCTTGCGAGGTTGCATGTGGCACGATTACCCTCACGCTGATCAGGCCTGATGGCTCTACAGATGGGCAGTTCACCATCCCATCCCTCATTAATCCATCCGCCTAACAGCCTGCGAGACATTAAATTCGGGGCCAGCGAGCCGCTTTTGGTTCTCTTGGCCAGTGGAGTCCAAATACGATATTAATTCTCGGTGGAATTTAACACCACCTTTTTCAGGTGCCTTCCACCGCCTTCGTGGTTTCTTTTCTGCACATCCCCTCTCAGCAGTCCTGCAATAAATTCAAAATGTTATTCACATTCATTGAGCTTTTCCTCAAGGTCCATTTACATCACATATTCATAATTATGAGTTTGCCATAGTTCTTGGCCAGTCCAGTTATATTTACAAGCTGGGGGAAACAGGGTGTTACATTAAACATCTGTTATTTGTAACAATGTAAATCATCCACATACTATTTATCTAGGAACACAACATTTTACAACATTCGACAATGCAATGAAATAAGAAACCCATTTTATTATATATGAATAAGAGACCCATTGTCATACAAAAAAGGACAATGTAAAGGTCTAGTAATATAATCAAATTGCAACCAATTTGTAACTATTACAATTATTGGTAACACATCCTCATGCAATTGGGACAATATGTTGAGTACATTAAAAAAAATCCTTGATTTTCATAAACAAATATTCCAAAACATACAACTTGCAGTAACATTCAATTATATTGATTACCATTCATCAAATGAACTATTGACATTGCTTGAATTGTGAGCATGCCTCATTTATTCATCATTTTTAGGTGATATTGTACTTTGGTTATTTAACATAATGTTTTCTTGATGATCTACTTGTTCTTTATGTTCTACCCCTTCATCTTCGATCTACAAACATAGAAAAAAATTGTAATACATATATATATATATATATATATATATATATATATATATATATATATATATATATATATATATATATATATATAGANATATATATATATATATATATATATATATATATATATATATATATATATATATATATATATATATATATATATATAGAGTAGAATATACATGATTGCGTAAATAAAAAAACATACCTTAGCACCAAGTCTTTCATAAACAATACACATTCTTTCGAAGTCGTGCTTCATGAGTTCTCTCAAAATATCCTATGATGTCTTCATTACATACTTTGTTTCCTACATGTTTAATACGACATGACAAAGCATAGTCGATACAATCAATATAAACTTTTCTTGTTTTTTCATTAATTATAAAACAAGGGAAGTTAAACAACATAGCTACCTACAAATTGTTCAATTAAACTTTCATTCTTCAACATATACTCATAACCCATACTTAAACCAACATTCATTAATTCATGGTTTGGCTCCTTGTATGTTAACACCAAGTAAAAGACATCCATGGACAAGTGTAAATTAATTATTTA
Source organism: Picea engelmannii (assembly GCA_009831015.1). NCBI lineage: Eukaryota > Viridiplantae > Streptophyta > Pinopsida > Pinales > Pinaceae > Picea > Picea engelmannii. The sequence goes on along the minus strand of ML785765.1, from coordinate 59,510 downwards.
AACATAAAGATAAAAAAAAACATGAAATCTTAAGAAATGATAAAAACGTAAATACTCACAAAGTTTGTGATCGACCATTTTATTCCTCGTCATCCTGTGTAATGGATTCTATTTGTTTTTCTTTCCTACACCAAAACAATTGAAAATTAGTATTTCACGTGATACTTAAATTGAATGTACATAAAATAATAAAAACATGATTACATACCTATGATGCACATTGTAGTTGAGATGGCTCCTCTTGTGATGTAATTATGTTCATTTCTTTTAACATCTTCTTCTACACTTTTTTGGACATCCCTATCGACATGTCTTTATTTTCCCCTTGTTTGTCTCTTGGAATTTTCAAAATATCCCTGAAAAAAAAAGATATACAAATTATTATTTAAAAAAAAAAGATCCTGGTGCATATATTGAGATAATTTGCATTGGGGTGTCAACAATACTTATACTCACCGGTGTGCCACACATAGATATAATCATCGATATAGTATAATAGTGTCATTGCGAAGTTGAAAATGTTTTACATTTTTTTTTGTATTCAGTCGATGCTTTATGAATTAAGAAAAGCATGCATTCCTAAGTACTATTTATTACGCATCGTCAAGCACTAAAGAAATTTAAGAAATGACGATTTCCATATAAAAACAACAATTTTTAAATTTTAAACTCAACGATGCACTTTTTAGACAGTGCATCCTGGTGCGTATTTAGGTAAAATGTGCACCGTCGACCGTGAAAAATGATTTTTAATAATATTTCAAATTGAAATAAAATAGTGTTGTTTACAAACAAATACGCTCTGGTGCACTTACTGTGTATAGAGTGCACTAGTCACCACGAAGGAATTTAAAAAAAAAATCAATAGTGACATGATGCTTTGGGATCTAATGCAATGAGTGGTTTCATTGCAACGGATAAGAAACACCCATATATAAATAACCAAACCCTATAAATAAATTGTGCTTAATTTTTTTATTCTTGTGAAATATAGAAGTAGAAAGAAAAAGAACAGTCAAGAAATTAGGGCTTCCAATACTGAATGTAACTATGAAACCGTTTTTTTTGTTTGAGAATGCACTGAAAATTGTTTGAATAAAATAGGAGAATGATCAAGATGATTAACAAAATGAAATCATATGCCTGGAATTTCTTCTATGAAGAGTTCTATGTGACCTACAATACTCCCCCTCGAATTTGGATCTTCAAAAGAAATCCACCCACTCGGAAATCTTTGTTGCATAAATATCCTCACTAAATTTTGGAAAAAAAATAAAACAATGAATAGGGTTTTCCTTTATAAATACAAAAACTGAAATTCCCACTCATTTTTTCGTTGTATATTTCAGTGCATTGATGATAAATGCATGTGCTATTTTTTTTTCATAAGTTATGTTTTTTGGTGTGCTATGTCGTGCATAGCACACTAGTGCGGTATGCATAATGCACCACTTTATTTTCGTAATAAATTTTAAAGTTTTGATAGTAAGAACACATTATTTTTCTCACTTTCTTCAGTCGGTGTGCCAGATAATTTGAAACACACTGGTGCAATGTGTAATTAATAACACACCGGGGCGGTCTATAAGTAATAACACACCATCATACAGTTAAATTTTCATAATGCTAATGAAAACACTTGTATTTAAAGTTTGTGAAGTTTTTGCTTTGCGGAGGGAATAACAAAGGTCATTCTTTTGTGCTTATCTCAATTAAATGCACCAGTGCATTTTGTTTATACGTATGCACTGATATGTTTTCAAATGATAATGTGCATCGGTGGGAGAGAGAGGGAAGTGGATATAGTGAGTGAGAGAGGGAGGGGGATATAGAGTGAGGGGGGGAGAGGGGAAGATGCAAGATAGAGAGATGGAGGGGGGATATAGGGAGAGAAGGGGAGGGAAGGATGAAGAGATTGAGAGAGGGAATGAGCATCAAATTCACATTTTCTATGTTTGAGGAGGATATTTTAGGGATCAAATAATTTTTCCATATTTTGTAAATCCAGATTGAGATTTCTTGTATAACTGGGTGAAAAAAAACAATGATATTGTAGAAAAACAAAATGTTTTTTTAAGTGTGCTACCAAGTTATAAAATTTATTCGAAGTTATTTTTAATTTAGATTGTTCTATGCTGCCCAAGATGAAATTTTTTGGATCGAATGCAAGAAAAAAAGAATTATAATATCAAATGGTCAATTCTTCAGATTCCAGTGTCGCCTCATTATGTATCTTTGGAACTCCTTCAAGTTCTTTCACACCAATTTCAATACGTCTAGATTTTATTGATAATGCATTTTATCTCAATGAATTTGTATTATGTATGCAAGTGTAGTTTAATAATTGTTTATTGAATTTTGTAGGATCGAGTTCAGATGCTCAAGATATTCTTGTGGTCCCAAAATTCCACAAGCTCCTATCGGGAGAAAGATACTGCAAGTAGATGTTTTATGAAAAGGGACAACTTATTTACCCTACCAATCCTAACATGCCATCTTCCAACAACCAACCTGGATCAATGATATTACACTATGAATTTGATCTCTTTTATGTAGACAATCTCATAGGGTGTAAGAAAAAGATGATTAAGTAATTGCATTTTTGAATTTTCAATGGAACTAATGTAAATGTATTCCTTAATTCAACATTTGTTTTATAAAGGGGTTAGTTTCATGTTTATTATTGGGAAAAAATGGCCATTATTCTATTAAGTGTAGTGTTAATAATGTTATCAATGTTATCAATAGCCATTATACATTTTATTAATGTTTGAACATATTAAAAGTATAGTGTTAATAATAATATAAATCGGGGCAAGGGTGTTGGCCGATTGGGAACTGTACGTTTTGTTAAGGAATACATGTTGTTAAGCAAGTCACTGGTTTGAGCCTCGATGAAACGTGTGCAAAGTTTGTGCCCCCAATTGGTCACGCATAGATTTTATAGTGGCATCCGTCAGAATCAACGTCGTGTCACACGAATAAGAGACGGGCACTATTGTCAATTCCTCTAGTCAAACAAAAAGAAATATTATCAATGTAATGTTCAATATTTTTACAATCAGGATTCTGATGACAAGCCACCTATCTACCATCTACTGTTGCACCCCACTACAATTCCAAGTCGTGATCTTGTTGCTAAACGAAAAGATCTTAGAGAAGAAGCATAATGAGAATGGTTGAAACAACCACCTATTCAATTCCCACTACATCCTGAGTCAACAACTGAAAAACTTGATAGTAACACTAGTTCTTCATGTGTTGGGAATGAAGGAAATGATATGGAGGTTGGTATGGATGATTTATTGTGAGATACCTAGGCCATGGAGGGAATGATGTTATATGCATTCCATCAAAATGAACTAGGAGATGACGCTGATGTTATAGGTTGATTCAGGTAGAAATCAATGTCCACCCACCTATTCCAATTGGCTCAAAACAGTCTTTCAACAATTTACTATTTTTAACAGTTTTTCGGTTCCTAAACTTTCGGGGCCATTTTGAGGGAATAAATGAAGTTTTTTTTGTGATTGAGTACCTCAATAATAGCCAAAGGATTTGATTGAACCCCCAAAATTATTTTCGTGAATGATACCTTTCCAATGAGCTATCGTGTGCCCCAAACAAAGATTGTATGCCAAAGTTACGTCCCTAGGAAGTTGATACATAAAAATACTGAAAACGGGGTCCACAAAACTGTTGGCTTTACATCTTTTGGGGTCAGGGTTTTGTATTTTATTTATGTTAAAAAGGCCTTTGGAGACTCATTTTAACAGTCATCTTCTTGCAAATGTGAGTTGTCATCACATCTCTTCTCAAAGATAAGTTACCACCATTCTAGTGAGTCTTTCACTCTGTATTTCTACAATTTCTTACGCTTCACTCATTAATAGAAATTGTGTATTACTATATCTCTGTGTTTGTTGTTATATCTCTGTTATATATCTATTATATTATTGGATATATGATATGTATCTATACATTTCTTTATTATATCTCCGCTCTCATTTTGTGCCAAAAATAATCCAGATAATAGATACCTTCTACAAAATCCTGAAATCTGCTTCCACCACCCCTCTATTTGGTCTAATATAGGATTCCGCAAGGTCTACCAAACTAGGAACAAAAATGTTACTGTACAACTTGAAAGAAATGTATGGAATGTTAGACACGTGTTTCAAAAAACTTTTGAGGTAACTAGCCTTTAAGTACCCCAAATTTTCAAGGAATATTGTCACACAATGAAGGAAGAAAAGGGTTGATTTTATTCATGATTAGTGACAGTGTAAATTTATATTTCCCACTAATTGAAGGTTATTCAAAGATAATATAATTTAGATTAGATAATTTCGAGTGATAGTCACTATCCTAATAGTTTCACAAAGGAAAAGAAAATGATGAAAATGTTGGGTGTTGAGTACATATCATACCATGCATGTTCAAATGATTGTATTTTATATAGACATGAATATGTGGAAAAATACATATGTCCACAATTTGGGCATGACAGGTACCATAAATTAAAAAAAAAGGGTAAGGAACATGGTCCTCCTCATAATATATTGAGGCACATGCCTATAATTCCAAGGATTCAAAGGATCTTTCATTGAAAACAATTAGACATGTTACAGGGGTGGAATGCCTCACATAGAAGTGAGTCAGGACTTATGTAAATCCAAACATATTCAATAGTCATGAAGGATATTAATGATACATGGATCGATAAATTCAAGGATGAAGTATAGAGCCTCCAATTTAGAATAGATATGGATGGATTTCATTCATATCCCCTAAAAAACACCAACTATTATGTTTGGCCAATGGCAGTGATCAATAACAATCCCCCCCATGGTTGTCCATGAAGAATGAACATCTTATGTTGGCTCTTAGTCTGGGGTAGAAGACAAGTGAAGAGATTGGATGTCTACCTCTGTTGAACAGGTAGATTGAAGAAATATGTTTTAAGGGCATGCACAAAAGTAGGAAGACCAACAGTTAGGCATGCAAAAGTAGATAGGTGCACAAAATCAAGAATGAAAACAATTGTGAATGCAAAAGAAGTATGTAGGTGCAAAGGAAGGAAAAGTATGCCTGAAAAATGAGTTCTCATGAGTTGTAATGAGTCATCATGAGTTTTCATAGGGTTTTGGGATAAGCGAGTAGGGTTTTGAGCACTAAATTCTATGTATAAATATGTAATGGGTCGGGAAGAATAGGGTTGGTTGTTGGAGTTGTTGATGGGATGAGATATTAGATTGTTGAAGTTGAGTGGATAAGCTGAGAATGAGAGAGAGTCTATGTCTGAAGGTTTAGGAGAGATGATTGTCGAGAGAGTCTTTCACTGCATAACATCTAAGAGGGATGGGGAATGATAGCCTAATGTATATATTGTAAGTGCAGTGCACAAGATTGAGTTGATTGAAAGAAAGAATAATAAATAATCCATTTGTTGTGGATGTATCCCAAGGGTTGGGTGAACCATGTTAAACCCTGTGTCTGAATGTATCTTTCAAATGATGTTCATGGATGTCTTCTTATGCATGATTAGATCTAGCTCTATTTAATATATGATTGATGTGTTGTAATTATGAATGTCTCAGTGAATGGTCTATGTCGTAGTCTTCATTATAATGGTGTTGTATAATTAAATTTGTGAATTAATCAAGGGATGAGAGACATTGAATATTGTGCATAGGGTATACACATATGAATGAACATATTGATGGCCTCACATCCCCTCATCCCTATAGAAACTTGGTTTCTACAGTCCTAGTAGATACCTCGGGTAGACTTCACTTTCATGCAAGTGATACCAAAAGGGCCAGTATCTGAAGGGTTTAGTCGGTTACATAACTTGAACCTAGGGATTTACAATTGTGCTCCAACAAATGGTTCTGTTGTCGGAACCCAAAATTTGTGATTGAAGGAATGTTTTGGAGGCCGACTAAGAAAGACATCATTGAATGGCTAGAACGAAAGGAAAGATAATTTTCCCAGAAAGAGAATAGAAATCCTCAAGTGAATGACGAATAGTGGATGCAAAGGTATGTGTACACAGAGCTCCATGAGATTGTTTTTGGAGAATTTCCGATTATTTTAGTTGAATGGTTATAAATATTAGTGAATAATACTGGAATATATTGTACAACAGTGCCGAGAAATTGGACCCATAAGTTGGTAAGACAATTGAATTATGTAAGTAATAAGACTTCCCACGTAGCTTATTTCTGGTTAAATAACATACTAGTGGGTTATGTTATGGAATTTTCAATAGATTGTACACAATCCTATAGTATTGCAGAAAGGGCACACACGGTAGGTTTATGAAATCATTTGGTACCTTGATAAATATGTTGTTATGCGACAAATGTGTGATAATAATGTAATCTGATTGTTGAGGGGTTCCGCTCACATAGGGGAACTAGGGGATGAATAGGGGAAGGAATGAAGGTAGGAATAATTGAAGAGAAATATGAACAAAGAAGGGAGGAACTAAGGATGCAAAGAAACGAAGAAGTCATACCAGATGAAGATGATGATTTTGTAGTACTGTGTAGTGGAGGAATGTAAAAAAGGTTGAAGAATCGGGCTGAGAAAGGAGATTCGTGGAATGCGTATGAGTGGAGAGGACCTTGCACAGTAGTCTAGATTGTAGAACTGTAACACACCCAATCCATAAATACCATTTCTAGGGATGGGGAATCAATTTTTCACTTTCCTTGGTTCATTTTTAGTCCCTTACTTAATAAAAAACCTCTTAATCAGATCCCTCGAGACTTACCTCTCTCACTGTGCACTTGAACCAATTAGCGAGTTCTTCGTTGTGACCTCGGGATGAAAATCGAGAGCTAAGATCTTATGTTAGCAAAGGTTTTGGCACTTCGGAAGTTCCCAAACTTCGGGAGTTCCAAAAGTGTTTTCAAATTCTCAGATCATAGAACAACGGAGGAAATCAACGGTCCTTGTCCTCCATAGAGATCCTATAGTAAAAAGGGGCTTTGGAATTCGATGTGAAACACTCTATTTTCCCAATCCCCAAAGTCCCAAAATCTCTCCACGTGGCCTTAGCCCTTCAACGATCGACGTTTTTAATTGAACGTCCTATGTTTGGGCATTTCACCAGTCAGTGGTCGTCATTGGTCCATCATCATTAAACGATCGGTGATCATCGTTGGACCTTCCTTTATCAACCTACACTCAAATCTCTTGAAATATCGCCATGTGGCTTTGTACCTTCGACAATCGACGATTTATCTTGAACGTTCCCATATTGTACCACGCCCAAAATCTTTCGAACGTCGAAGTTATCCAAAATCTTGGAGTCCTGATTATGTCACCAGCCATGTTGGCCATGCAGGCACGAACTAAGAGTTGACACGTAGCGAGGGTCAAAGGGTGAGACATGTCCTCGATAAGGGGTGAAATGTGTCATGCTATAACATGCACAATGTGTATGTGAATCCTCCAAACCTTGGTAACACGTGTCATGCATAATGTGGTCCATGTCACATCGAATGATGTCATCAAGCCATGTCCTCATAGACTGATAACTGCACAGTACTCTAATATAACGGTCTGTAATATTCCACTAGATCCATAGATCTACGGTTCTCATTACTTCACGGCTCCGAATTAGGAGCTTACCAAATCCTCTCGACGCAAATCCCTCGAAGAGCTAAGTCTCCGAACTCTCGAATTTGGTGCCACGTGTCCTCTTCCTATAAATGGTCGAGATCTATTTCGACGTTTTTTATCAGACAAATTGATAAGTGCAGAAACAAACTAATCTCCCTAACTTCAACAAGAATCTAGAACAAAACAGAGTAGAATACAAGTTTCTCCTTAGAGTTCATTGTAATATAAACTAGTTTAGAGAGGGACAAATGACATACCATTTAAACGACATTTGATCCTCTCTAGTGTCGTCCTTGCTCTATCTTTGGATTTGTGGGATGGTGAAATTGTTAATAAGCACAAACCAAAAAAGAGAGAGAACAACAATATATATATTCGAATGAAGTCTATGTATAAGATCAAGGAGTTATAGAATAAAAGTAGAGACACATTTATAGGGAAGAAATGTATTACTGCATTATATTGAATGAAATTGGAGAATAAAACCCATGCCTTGATGTTTCAAGGTACCTTCCAATGGCTCTTTGATTCAACACACACACCTTTGCTCCAATTTTTTTGATGAAGAGAATTCACAACCTTTCATGCATAAGCAAAGCTATCAAAGGTACAATCTTTAACATAATTATTCATGCATAAGCAAGCCTAGCCTTTCCCATGAGAGATTCATATTTATATCGGGTGAAAGAGGGATGGATGAGGAGATTAGGATGATCCCACTAAATCAGAGAATCGAGTAAGATCCAAATCGATCGGAGGCCACCTCATCTTCTAGAGGATTCACTTCTAGAACTTTCAGAAATTTCACCTTTTTCTCTTGTTTGAGCATTGCCGCACCCTATGCACAAGCATCCTACGGTGATTCCGCAGTCCAATTTTGGTGCAGCATGTGACGATCAAGAATCGCCACACCCAAATCATTTAGTAGGGTGCGACGATATCCTTTGATATGGTTTTTAGGAAAATAAAGATGATTCACTTCTTCCTGGAGAAAGTCTCATTTTAGTAACTTCATGGAACATAGAATTGAGTTATGCACATATCTTCAGTTGATCACAGGGGTGACCAAAATAATGTGTAACAAAATTCCCCCTAAAGTATGAAGTTGGAACCTGTGACAACTGAAATACATTGTAGAATGTGTGTGTCGAAAACAAGGAGTGCATTGATCAGGAACCTACAAAGAATATACATAATAATATACCACCTTCTGAGGTAGGCATTCCCATACTCAGACTACAAGTGACTCTAATCATAAGTGTCAAGTGAGTGATCGCTACCAAACATACACTGTGGATCCATGTCATCATGATTCAACATAGCCATGAGAAATACATTGTGGATCTATTCTCTAAAAATTCAAATTTGGACATAGCCACGAGACATACATAGTGGATCTATGTGTCAGTAAAAACTTATCAATACTCCATCGCAACCTGAACCGATATGGTGAGATCCAGGGTCTTCATATCCATCGCCCTGAAGTACGAATCTATCCATGTGATTACATCTGTCGAAGTCGAACATGGTAGAAACCACTTGATTACTGGTCATTAATGGATACCATTAACAAGTGTGAGGAAAATCACCATTGATTTCAATGAACCTCAAGGTACTCTAGAATAGTCCAAAAAATGTGAATTAATGAGTTGAAGTCGAATACTTAATGGAATATTCCAATCAGGGGCCAATGATGTGAACCCACTGTTGAAAATGAGGAGACCTGCCATTGAGGCATGCAGGTTCCAAGGTACTAAATGATTTCTAAGTCTAATCCCCGGATAATGAGTTGAAGCCGATAGGAAAAGACTCATCACAAGAGGGAATTAATTTATCCCCCATCAATGAGATGAAATATGTAACATATTTGAAGTAGATCAGAGCATAAAGTGATACATGATTGACTCAAGGAAGGTTGACATGGTAAAAATTTGAGGACTACAGATGGCCGACTCGATAGAAGGATTTTTTAGGTTGAAATTCTCTTGAACATATGAATGACACGACAATTGTCTTGGCAACATTAACTCAAGGAGGATCCAAAATATGGACTTGTAGATGGTCAAACGACATAAAAGTGGATTTCCCAACCTAGATACAATGATGAAGAGGGGTTTCATGTTCAAGACCAACTTACTTCCACTAACACAGATATAAATATACATTTCTTTCCCAATTTCCCCCCACAATTTCTGGAGAGTACCTCTTTATTTTTATGCAATCTCGAGGAGGATAAAATATGCTTGTAATGTAAGCTCATCCTTCATATGAGTCCCTCGAAGTATTTTTAACGAACCCTAGGAAGGAGTGGTTTGGTCCCATATGGGCCTTTCGATGCTTGTTTTACGAGTCCAAAGAAACAAAACTCAGGGGTTTTTCATGTTTAGAGAGTCTGAAAAAAACTTAAAGAAAACTCCAAAATGTCCTTTTTTGTAAGTTAGTATGACGAGACAAATAAAGATATAATCTACCACTCATCAGACATTTTCTTCAAATACTTTTATGAGCGTGAAAATAACAAGGTCGCTCGGCTATATTTTCATGTTTAAAGAGATTGAAAAAAGATTAAAGGAGACTCCATACGATTCGTTTTTCATATTACCATTACGAGTCCGAAAAAAATGATAAAAGGTTACTCGATTACATTCTCATAGTTTCACGAGTGTGAGAAAGAATTAAGACCATGCTCAGAGTTTTTCTTGAAAAACCCTAAAAGTATATGTACATTATAAAAAAATGCAAAAACGACCAAAAAGGAAGGATCCATATAAAAAGTCTGGTCCTCAGATCTCTCAACCTGCAATAGAGACACTTTGGAAAGTTCATTAGGTTTAGGGCATAGGTAAAAATATTTAAAAATTAATTTAATTTGAAATTAAAATGGTAAAAAAGTGAATAAAATAGGTCAAAACTAGTTTATTTACCATTTCATTTGTATTTTCACCAAACTAGTGAGAAAACCCCCCTTTTTACTCCGGTTTTCAAGTGACGATTATGGAGCGCCCGATGGACGATTTCTCGAGATGCTTTCATGAATTAGGTATTCTTCTTCTCCCCTCTCTTTTCATAGTTGAATTTTTCATTTTTAATGGTTGAATTTTGAGTTATGGGCAATTTTACAAGGGTTATTGCACTTTGAGATCGTTGCAAGCCCACCCTATCGTGAGCTAAGATGATCCCAAATCACCATAGGGGCCTCATAGCTAGGGTGCGACAACACCACACTGTGGGAAAAAGAGCCCCTGCGATGATTGCAACTCAAAATTTAAAAAGAGAGATAGAGCTAGGAAAATCCCCAACTTTGAAATTTTGATGAATCTAATCGTTTTTTAATGTTGTTTGGAAGGTTTTCATCAATCATTATGCTCACGTGGAGGGAATGAGAGCATGAGGAAGAAGATTATTTTGCCAAGAATGATCTGGGCACTATCATGGCACTCCGAGAGTGTGGCTTTCTGATTTTTTTCAAAGTTCTGGGCATGAGAGACCAATTGAGATTATTGGAATACTTAGTCCACATGTGGAACGTTAATGGGAAATATTTTCATGTGGGTGTGCATACACTCACCTTAGATATTGATGAAATTTACTTCTTGACTGGGTTATCTCATTGAGGCACTCAGGTATCACTATCGGGAAGAAGAGGTGGTGGTGAACCCATGGATTATTATGTAGCACATCCCTGCGTACCTGGTACAGAGAAGCATAGTGGAAAAGTTTCCATAAAGGATGTTCAAGATTTTCCTTTGAGAACTATCCTCTATACTATCACTCAGATGGCACAGAGTGTGTCACATGGATTTACAAATCCATTTTCTGTATGTTATTGAGTGTATGGAGACCCAGGTTTTCAATTGGTGCGAGGGTCTTCTGAAAAAAATGAAGAAACAATTGACAAAGTGTAGGACTGGTCGATTGAAAGAATTCGGGTATGGATCTATTTTGGTATCCTTCTTCCTAGATAGGGTCCCTGTTTTGTTGCTACAACATGTGGAATGGGGAATACGCACTCCACAAGATCCTCGAATGAAAATATGGGTAGCTTTGATGGCTCGCCATGGAGGCGTGCAAATCGTTACATATAACCAAGATTTCTGCCAGTGGCTGAGGGATCATCTTGTTATGGTTGAGGACTATGCATATTATGGGAATGACTTCTGTGGAGACCCCGACTTAGCATTACCTTAGGGTTCTTAGTGGGGAGAGATAGGTAAAAATAATTTTTTCATTATATGTTGTTTTTTGTATTTCAATTATAAAATGTTTTATTTATTTATTCGAGACTAATCAAGTGCTCTCAACAATGTAGATGTGGTTCCTTTACGACCTCTAGGATCATGTCCTATTCATAGATGTGGAGAGATAGGCATAATGGTGGGCCAAGGGGTGGTTTTTGAGGATTGTTACAAGGCAAAAAATCTCTATGGCCAAGGGTAAACCACAACAGAGAAGTATGACTGCAAAAATCAACTCAATTCCAACATATGCTATACAAACTAATGTGCAAGACAAGAAAGAGGCCTAACTCGATCCAACGTTTGATGATTTTCCACCGTTGAGCACTTTTACCCAAATCTTTATACCTACAACTAGTTCTCAACAAACAAGTAGAGCAAGTACATAGTGATGATATAAAATGGGTTAGCACATCAGATGGCATAATCCATTAATAAACATTACAAACACACCCATGGATTATAATCATATATTTGCAAGATATCAATAGGACGGGAAAGGAGTATTTCTATTAATAATTGATCAGCAGAAGTGAAAACGTTACAAAATTCCATGTCGGCATGGTTCGAAACCAAGAAACCAAGTTCCTTCCAACTGGGTCTCCACCACTTCAATCCTCCACCAAAGGCAAGGTCATAGGAAAGAGGCAATGAGGTCCTCTCAAAAATAGGGAAAGAGCTTGGGGGATGAACACTGTGTTCAGACTTGAGGGACAAAGGGATGCAGACTCAATATGAAGTAATTTCTCCAGAGTAACTTTGCTCTCAAAGTTGAATGCTTTCTCCTCTTTTCCATACCTCGAAATTGTGCTCTTATAGCCTTCAGAATTCAACTAAAGGGCCGAGTTGGAACGTTTCCAGCATATGGAAGGCCAAGGATCAAAGATCTCCTTTCATTACATGGAAACTCGACTTCATTTTGTATTTTTTGGCATAAATCCCAATGTACGCGGGCTGTAGTGGAGCAGCCAGCGTATACACATATTGTATAACATATAGGGAGTGTATATGTGGAAAAATGTACATTTTTAGCTCTGGATTCATCCAAAAAGGGATGATAAGTTTGCATAGGGAAATGTAAAAAGGCCCTTTGTGCAAGATAACAATGGTGAGGAAAATATTGCTATAACAAATGCCCCCTAATGTGTGAGATCAGAGGGGTATTTGCGATGGTCGAAATACATTATAAACAACCCAGAAGTGGAGTGGTAGAGAACGAGATGGATGAACTCAATTGCTCATTACATTATGTACTAACTTTGCATACATGGCTGCCAAGAATACAATGCAGATCCATGTGGAAAATATACCAAACAAGTGTTCATGGCTATGAATAGGCAAATAAAAATGCGGTTACATGCCAAAAGTTGTCATAGTCATGAACAAGGCCTAGTGAAACAATTCTCAAAATCAATCTGAAGATATTTGTATACCACGAAGTACAATATGATCTCTCATGATCACTGAAGTCAAATAGGTGTTGGTCCAATGAAAGGGAAGAAACAACTCAAGAAAGCTGTGGCCACATAGTGATGTCTTCAAGTCTTCTACACTATCCTCCAAGGGTTCAAGTCTACATCATGTGAATAAAGGAGTTGAGGTCGAACACGATGAGACATCATTTGATTACCAGTCATTGAGGTATATCGTTAACAAATGCGAGACAACCTACCAATAATGAAAGTATGTATCAAGGAACCAAGTACATTCCTACAAGTGTGAAAAAAGGAGTCGATGTCGAACACTTGAGAAATCGATTGATTAGGAGACATTGATGTATTCCCATCTATCAATGGTGAGAGAGCTTGCCACTAATGCCTGCAAGATTCAAGGTACTCATCAAAACTCTAGGTCCCATATCCATAATAAATGAGTTGAAGTCGATGGAAAGAGACCCGCTGAAAGGAGAGAATTAAGGCATCTCTCATCATTCAGTGTGAGGAACAAAGCATGAGCTTCATGATTTGGTGGAGATTGAACAAAGAACATGTTCATGAACCAACGACCATGTGCGTCTCTTACGTGTGCCAAATGAAAGTGGTACATGAAAAAGACCCTCTGAATAACAATCAATGATGAAACCTGCTCACAAAGGCGAGGAAACCACCAATAAGGCTAATGGCATCCAAGACACTACACAAATCCCAAAGTGTGAATAGATGTCTTGCCATCGAACACAAGGGAAACCACCCATTCAATAACCAATGATGAAGTGTCAATTGTTGGGTTCAAGGTGACCTACCAATGATGAAAGTAGGGCTGGGGTGGATGATAATACATAGTATGATGTGATTCTGAGACAAACTGAGGGTATGTACGACATGCAAAGTCAAGATTTCTGAGGAGTGGTTGACACAGGTTGATAAACTTCCTTTGAACAAGAGAATGAGACATATGGTGGACTGCGGAAGTATATACTCAATGACGTGACTATTAGATGCAGGAGGCTTCAATAATGTTCTCTATAGGGACTAGAAGAGTAACCAGTCGGTAGAGAAAACTCTGTAGAGAGGTCAGCTTCATAAGTCCTTGATAAACCCAAAATTGTGATGACACAATGTTGGCAGCCAATACAATTTTTTCTATTGCCCTCTAAGCTGCCTACACCTACATCTTCTGAAATTCAAATTGTCGTCCCATTTTGCGAATTAACGATACTTTCATTTCATGCGACGTTTGCAAATTGGTTTCAATTTAGTTTTCACGACTGAAAGCGTGAAAACTCCTCCATCGTTATTTTAATTGTCTTGATCTGCTCATCGATATTGTGATTGGTACTTACCTTTGGTTTATTATTAAGTGGCTGGAATGAATTTTCAAACTTTGCCTATCCTTATTTTGATTGCGCAACTCGATTTTTATTTCAGTGATAAGGCATTGAGCATGTAAATTATGGGATTATATAAAGGACATGGTTGATTTTGGTTTTTGTATGATGTGATCCTTATTATTATAAGCTCTTGGATTATCGATTTTATCTCTTGTCACAATGTTTTATGAACTTTAATTACACATTATACAACAAAGCACATGGGTAACATATGAGTTTGATTTCATATTGAATGGCAATAGTTTGAAGTTATACAATGGCGCATTGGTTAAATTTTGGGTTTGATTTAACGTTGAACATTCATGATTTCAAACCATAGATTGGCGCATTGGTTTACTATCCACCGTTTAATCCTTGGGTTGGCCGAATAGTTTGATTTTTGGTTATGATTGATTGAACAACGCTGTACCTTGTCATTACTATGCTGCATGGCGGTGATAATCCCACCACCCTCACACGCGTACCATTAATTCACTTCCCCTTTCATCGTTCACAGCTGTTAGCCCAAACGATCCTTTCTCCTCTGTGTTGTTGTTTATCCGAACCCTATCATGTGCCCGCACCATGGCTCCAGTCGTAAGGGCTGAACCCAATGGTAGCCATGCATTGTTGATGTTTGATGGTGCTTACAGTGACCTTGAGGAATTCGGATGGCTCCCGTTCATACGAAAGTTTGATGGCTATAACCCTAGCGTGGCTCGACAATTTGCATTAACCTTTGATGGCTGCCGAGCCAAGGTTGGGATGTGCAATTGGAAATTGATGAGGAATTTCTCAGTCTAGCTACCGGTCTGCCTGCTGTCGGACAGAGATGGTCAAAAAATTGCAAAGTGGAAGATGTCCCGTGGACATTGCTCTTCCAGTCACGAAGAGTGAGCTCCTGTGACAAAGGTTTGCCCACGAATATGCTCAAGCAACGATGGAACGACCTGCTGATGATAACCAAGCAATTCATCACTTGTGAAGAACCTACCACCTTGTTTGCTAAATGATCCTAATTATCCCGGCATCAAAATGCCTTGTGAAAATCCCGGTGATTCGTCAAAACCCCCTCCTGTTCTATCTCAACCAGCAGCTCCACCATGTGATCAGTGTGGCGTATGGTTAGAAAGGTATTACCTTGATGTTCCAATGCTGCAGTCCATAATTCATGCTCTAGAGGATCAAGTTGCAAGGCTCTCTAGTCAAAAGGATAAGATGCCATCCACTGATAAGAAGCAACGAACAACAGGTTCGATTTTGTTTAAGAACGTGGAGTTGGCAACAACATTTGTCAATTCAAAATTGGCGTAGCTCAATCAACCTCACTAGTATGATTATCACCTGTTTATATGACAAACTCATAAACTTTGTTTACAGCGTGGATTTTCTTTGACACATAAGCATGCATTTTTGTATATAATTTTGTTTTGATAAATCTAATTTCGTTATTGTTTTAAATTTCGATTGGATTTGGATTTGATTCGATTGATCGTGGGATTAGATTTGATTGTTTTAATTTATCTTTAATTGAATGCTCTGTTGCTTATTGAAGTTGTTAATATTTATCTAAACACAAGTCATTTCTGGTATTCCAATTTTGAACACAGTCAATATATCATTTCGATTTGGTTATAAACGATATGGTTGGCAATCACGGTTAACTGTTGTGATTTTATATTCCATGTCTTTTGGACCAATTCGAATACCATTCTGTTAAGGCATAACCAAATTGCAAAATTTGAATCATGACTGTTATACCCAATCTGTCGATTCACATTGTTTGACCGTGTTATCAGCCCGATCCATATTTCAACAAACATACTGTTTAAAGTTAATTTGGGAACGGAAGTGATTATGCCCAGGATTACGATTTGTTTTTTATATTTGACTCAGTCACAATTCGATTTGATTGTTGCCCAGTTTATGGTTATCACTGTTGTTGGTGGTTATGATTACTATTTTCGGTCCTGTTTGTCGATTGTGTAACACCCAACGATCGAAATATATGGCGAAGTTTGTTGATGCTGTTTCATTGTGACTATAATCGTAACAACCTTTCTACATTGTTACAGCTGAAACAAATCGATTATGATTGAATTGAGTTAAATCGTATCTAATTCGATATGATTCATTAATATTTTCGTTTGGATATGAAAAAGTTTGGTTATCATTTGATCCGATTTCATAGCAACTAAAACAGAGCATTCTTATCCTGTTTTGATTGCAGCCTTTTCGATTTTGTTTAATTCGAATGATAAATTTGCTTGTACCATTAGTAATTCGATTTTAATGCTTATTAAAAGAAAATTAAATTGGATTATTTTGAAAAGATTTCATTTGATTTCTATCTGATTCTATATGCTATTTTAGACTAGCTACAGAATCAGATGATTCTGTAGCTAAGTCTGTAGGATCAATTTTTTATTATTTTGTTACTGAAATATCTTGCTAATTTGATATTTGTGTTCYATTGCAGGTAAATTCGAAATTGCAGTTGAGTTTATGAGCATTTAGGGGATATCTCAAAGATTKTACTTGCATTTTGATTTCCTAGTTTAGTTGATTTTGGGATATTTCCCAGATTATGTAAAACATTTTGACATTATCCACAGGGAGGTTTTACCCTGTGGAGAGACTTATATATACTTATGATTTTTGTAATAATGTTCATCCTCATTTGTGGGAGAACAAGGATATGGAGTTCTAATACAGACTGGAGCAGAATTGATGTTTTGTCACAGCTTTAGCTTCTCAATATATCAACATTTTGTTTCATGTTGTGTATATCACTTTGTTTATGATTTATGACTACTTTAGCTATCTAGATCATGTGCAAATGATATA
>ML785765.1:14796-29804 GCA_009831015.1 Picea engelmannii | reverse complement strand
ATGACTACTTTAGCTATCTAGATCATGTGCAAATGATATAATTTTAATCACTGTAATCCATATCTGGTTTCTTCCAATTGTATAAAATACATAACAATTGTTTAATTCAGTTTGTGAATGACAGGTTTATCTTCTTCATTGATTGAATTATCAAATATAAGTTTTTTTGCATAACATGTTTCCCTTATTGCAGAGATTTATACATCTTATAGTTGTTATGATATTTTTATGTCTTGTTTGTCCTGTAAACCAACTCGAAGAGCAGCTCAGCTGATCGTTTACGAGAAGATTTTGAACCAATTCGGTGTGAGTTTACTTCCTCCGACCAGCTTCAGAGTCATCACATACGGGACAAATTAGGAGCCCTTCCAGGTCAGCTAATCTTTTCTTTGCTGTTTTCATTAAGTAGTTCAGTTTAGATTTAAGTTTAATTAGATTTATGTTAGATTGTTTAATTTCAGTAAATATATTAGATTGTTTAATTTCAGTAATGTTTATTTCTTTTTCATAAAATATAAAAATCAAAAAGAGATTCCTGGCTGTCTTAGGGAAGAAAATACACGAGTTTTGCAGGTTTTAACTAAATCTGTAGATTGTTTATAGTGTACATTTGTGAATAAGTAATATTGTAGTTGATAATTAGATAGTTGATTTGAGTTATTATAATAGTAATTAGTAGATTGTATATAATAGTTAGAATAGTTATATTTTAGTTTAATTTAGTAGTTTGTTTTAGATAGATTAGTTTAGTTTCTTTTATTTAGTTTAGTTAGTTTAGTTAGTTTTATTTATATTAGTTAGTTTTGTTAGTTTTGTTTGTTTTAGTTAGTTTAGTTAGTTTTATTTATATTAGTTAGTTTAGTTAGTTTTAGTTAGTTTAGTTAGTTTTATTTGTTTTAGTTAGTTTAGATTAGTTTCTCTTTGGTTTTCTTAAAAGTCCTTAGAGCGGCCAACGGAGCCGTTAAACTCGTCAGGGTGGTCCATTCCAAACGGCTTAGGTTATTTAGACAACCCCGGACCGGTTCCACTCTCCCAGTTGACGGATGGTCAGTTTCACCCGTCAACACACAAGGTCTCAATAATTTTGTGCTCTATTCAAAGGCGATATGATTGCTGCCAATTACAATATAGTACTCCCTTCTCGCCCATATTTTTTTATTTTTTTATAACAAATGAATTCTATGATACAGAGGAGGGAACGAGTGTCGCAAGTAAGCAAAACTAGTTCCAACAGTGGAATGTACCTATGCTCAATGAAAGGAAATGCATGCAGGAGATGGACACTCGGGGTGATGTTCTCTCCAAGGTATAGGTTGTCAAATTGTGAAGGATATAAACAAGGCTCTGCTTGGTTGAGGATGCAAAACTGCGTAGGAAACGATTTATAACTCAAAGCAAGAAACAACTAAAGGCTCAAAACTGCAAATGAGGGCATGAGATGCAATCACAACTTAACACGAAAAAATGTCCCTTTTTATGTATTTTAGTCTACTTAGTGTGAAAAGGGGTAAACTTGTGCCAAATAGACGTCTTTTCAAATCCAATTTACAAGTGTGAAAAGGACAAGTTCACTCGACAATCTTTTCTATTTTTGGTAACGAGTCAAAAAAGAGCTTAACTAAGACTCATGTCCTTTCAAATCCAATTTAATGAGTGTGAAAGGGACAAATAACTCGGCAATCTTTTTGGTTTTTAGACGATTCAGAAAAGAGCTTCACTAAGACTCGTTTTATGTTGTTCTAATCAACATGTAAAGGGGGAGGCCAAGGCTCCCGTACTGTTCTTCTGCGGAAAGTCAGTGTCTTACAATGAATTGACACAATCTTGGGAAGACCCAAAGCTCTCCAAGTTGAGAAGGACAAAGTGCTAACAGAGTTTATCGTCTCCGTGATATATCATATAATGTCTCTTCTTGGAAAAGATAGGTGGGGGAATTGAATACCCCTTGAGACCACCCCAATAAAAGGGAACCTTGTTAAGACCTGAAGGGAGAGAAATCAGGAAGAGTAAAACTCTCTCTTTTTAAGAAGGTGAAGTACTAGAAATGCTAAGGACATGGTATAAAAGGTATAGAACCAGAACGAGAAGAGTGGGATTGACCAAAAAATGAATTGGTGCTATTATAACCCTATGATTCATAGGATCAACTGGTGACTGAAATTTTATCGCTTTAGTGTTTTTGGTTTTCAAATAATGTTTCATTATGCAAATGATTTGCAAAGGAAAGAAAACAAAAAGAAAAACAAAGAAAAGAAAAGAAAAGGAAAAGAAAAGAAAGAAAAGAAAGAAAAAGAAATTGAAAAAATGAGAAAAGAATAAAAGAGGGCATAAAAGAAAATGGATAAAGCCCCATGCAATAATGATGACTTGATCCATACAGTTTAAACATGGCCAAGTCCTTTTGAATTTATGTTGATAGGATTAGTGAATAAGCTTGGCTAAACTGTTTAATCTTAGCCAAGTGATTAGGTTATCTAGTGAATAAATTATATCAAACTGTCTAATCTTGGTCAAATAGCCCCAGGGTAGAGTAATTTCTTATCCCAATAGTCTAATCTGGGCTAAATGTGTATGTAGGTAGGGTAGGAAATAGACTAGCCAGTTTTTCCTTCAATAAAACATGCATGATGTTGGATGAAAATTCATGATTTTGATGTTTGAAGTGTTTTTCCTAACCACATGGTGACAAAATGTAAGGGAAACAATGCAAAAACCCATAAAAAGAACTATCCTAAGTTTTTGATGCACATTTTAATTCACACCCAGAGATTAAAGATTGCACATAGATCTACGGTTGAGTTATTGGCGCCTAGATCTATGTCTGAGATGAAATTTTGGACCCCCCCGACCATTCTATCTTTATAGGTAGGGGGGGGGTATGGGAAGTTTTTCCCAATGGGCCCCATCCTAATGTGGCATAAATCTGTTGCGTCAGACCCCCTCTACTCCAAACCACTTACTGCCATACCCCCCTCCGACATACTTCCATACCGACATTACTATACCGCCACCGCCTCATGACATCATTCTCCACTATCCTGCCACCTTGTGATGTCATTTTCCACTACATCCTCTTATAAGTCTCATCTCATTACTCTGCCAGTGTATTTCCCCCTTTCACCTGTCACATGTCATATCCCATTCTCCTATCCTCCAATCACCACCATCCACGTCATCCTAGCACACTCGTCACGCATCCCCTACCTGCCTCCTCACACCTCAAGTGATCTGTTGGCCATTTATTACAGGCTAACCTATCCATTAGCTTGTTCACCTATCTCCCGCACCCAACGGATACCCATTCGTCCAATTTTAACCCTGTCTCTCCCATTTTCACACTGCTCACACTCTCTATACACCAGATACTCATTTTACCTCATTGTTTCAGTCAGCGACCCAGCCATAGCCATTACCCGCTAACATTTTTTATTTCAATTGCAGGTACCTTTTGAAGTGATGGCACCAAAATATAAGAGATCATAGGTTGAGGAAAATCCATTCCTCCTGCCTCCTATTGACCTCGACCGGATCCCACTAGCCGATAAAGACTACCTAATCTCAGAGACTAGGTGTGAATTCGATCTGGTCGAATTGCATTCATGGTTTAGGGACACTTTCTTGGATCAAAGTGATGAGATTTGGCTCTGGGAGTCCAATATCCCCTTGTATATTTTTCCCCAAGTCCACCATTTTCTTGAGTTCACCCTCAAGTTCTAGGCACACTGCCTTCCCGATAAGAGAGCCATTGTTTCATCGTCTGGAGAAACCCTTTTCACTATCACACCTGAGTCCATTGATCAAATGATGCAAATATCCAGAGCCAAATCTGCCTCTCCTTTCACCCTTGAAGTTCTAACTGAAAAGTACCAGAATCTGTCGTTTCCCTAGAGAGTGCAAATTTTTGAGCTTTTCCTCCCACAGGATGCCCAAATCCCCCCAAAAAATCCCCCTTACCATTCCTCCATGTTTTCAGAAAAGGGAAATCAAATAATTTCATCGTTATGTTGTTTGCTCGATTACTTCTTAGACAAATGGGTGGACAAGCCCATATTCGGTTACCTATCCATTTTCGCTGCCGAAGAAAAATCCACCATCCAGTTCGATTACAACAGTTTTATAGCCGAGAAAATGCATGAGCAATTTTACAAATTTCCCACAGAGGGCATGTTCCAGTATTCTTCAATACTGAATTACATGTTCATGTTCTTTCAAGCAGATAAGTTCGTATTCACCATGCAAAAAATAGACCAGGACGACAAACCATAGCTCGCCACCTCTTGGACTTCGCTACTTAGAAGAAACTCCACAAAGTTTAATTTCAAGCTATTTATTGAGTTGTTTTATCACACAGTGGTAAGCATTCTTAGTGGTAGACTAGAGCTGAGGATAAATGAGGAGATCCAAATAATTTTACACCTCTCAGATCTCGCCAAGACTGGAGACTGGTATCTGTATTAGAATTGCATGGAAATAAGGATTTATGGATTTGAGTTGGCTCCTTATAAACTTCCCAGATATGTTTCGGTTAGGATATTTTCCTTGGAATACATTTGGAAAATGATCAATTCAGATGATATACACTTTGTGTCTTTGAAGAAGAAACAATAGTTGAGAATTAAGGGGTAGATAATATCCTTTATCTGCATCAGTCGAGTTGTCGGGGAAGAGGCAAACAAATTATTAAAGAAAATGAAGTTTGGCACAAGTTTCCCGTGGCACTATGATTTGTGTGGGATCATTACAAAGATGATATTGAAGAATAAAAATTCCTTGTATGTTCATGCACCCAAGCCAAAGATAGATAAGTTTATGAATCAAACGAAGTGGGAGGTGAATACTCTGGAAGAAGTAGAACAACAATATCCTTCAGTCATTATCTCACAAACAACTACACCACAGATACCCAAAGAGGAAAGACCCATAAATTATGTCTTGCCTTCAATCACTGAGGTAACAATAGAGGATTTCCAGGTGTACAAGAAAAGGCCTAAAGCTACTCACACTACTGACAGGTCTAGAGAGGAAGAGACCCACTCTACCACTGTAGCCAAAGGGGAGAAGTCATAACCTTTCTCAAGCAGTCATCAGATGATGTCTACTTCTTTCTCAAATAAGAAGACCGATACCACTGTGATCACCTAAGCTCCCCCAGGATCTATAAAACTGATCATTTTTGAAAAATATGATTTGATTAAGAAGAAAAATCAGATTCTAACCAACAACACCTATGCTCAGTTTTGGAAGCAAACGTCCACGACACAACACAGATTATTATCAACTTTTGATACATAGAAAGGGAGAATGCACATGGAATTTTTGTAGGCACAAGTGCCCCATCCAAAGGAAATAACTAATTACAACAGGGAAACATTTGAGTTTATCACAAGAGATGTACATCCAGCTGACTAGATGGATTTACACAGGCAGACTAGAGAAATGGTTTTCTCAACATTGGCCAATGATTCCACTACTACTGCAAAATTACAGATTTCTCTTAACAATGTTCAAACTCAATTAAAGCTGGAGAAAATATCATCTTTTGCAAATGATAACAGTATTAAGTCTTTAGAGGAATTGGTGCTCAAAATTGGGTATGACCACTCAAATGTGAAAGTAGTTGAGGAGATTCTCAAGAAGAAAAATGTTGACATAACATATCTAAGGAAGCAACTAAAACTGCCACCTACAGAAGACTCACAGGCCAAAGAGATGATTGAGACAGAAGGTGAAAAGGAGGAGATGCTAAAGTTTATCATGGAACAAAATGCACAAATAAAAGCGATGGAAGAATATATAGAACAGTTAGCAAAGGAGAAAGAACAACCAACACCTATGGAAGTCATCCCACTGAGTGCAGTTCCCCTCATAGGAGTTAGCACAACAACTGTATAAACAACCACCACATCAGAACTTCCATCAGCCACCCCACTGATAACTCTAGAAAAATATGTAGAGCTAGCAAAATTAATGGAGGAGATGACCCTAGAAGGAACGAAAATCAATAAACTGAAAAAGGAGTTTGAGAATCTCTAGGAGCTTAAGTCTTCCTACCAGACAAACTACAACATTGAGAGGCAAAAATCAGAAAAGATCAAGAAGGAAATACAACAGTTGCAAAAGTAAATAGTGGCAGGCAAAACACTAGCTGAAGCCAAGGAGAACATTTGGATGGACATCTCCAAGTCCATAAATGAAATTTGGCCCATGGTTCAAATTATGATTGAACAACAGGAACTAGTGTTGAGGAGCAGGCAGGCCATTGACAAGATAAAGGGAGAGATGGGGGAAATGCCCACAAAAGCAAATGAAATCATCAGATTTCTGAATTCAAAGACTAGGGAAGAGTTGGAAGACTTGAAGGTTGAAGACAGGACAAAAACTATCCTTGAAGTTAAAAGAGTTCTGACCAAAAGAGGATTAATGCTGCAGCTGGAGGAGAAAGTGTAGAACATGGATATCAGAGTTCATATATTCTTCAGCAAGATCGATGCCTTACAAAAGAAAGGTCTTTCTGGTCTACTGATTCTAAATGACAAACTGATGACCCTTCCTGACTACAAGCATAAGATTGCCATGGTGGCCAAGAACAGTTCCAAGTTTTCAGGAATACAGTGTAGCATAAAAGGAAAGGCATTTCTAGAGATTCTACAGTTGGACCTCAGCGTCCAACACAAAATCAAATATGTTTTCATCACCAGGCCGACTTTTTCGAAATATACTGAAATGGGAGAAATCTACCGAAGACTACTCAAAATCACCATTCCCAATCAACAAAGATGGGAGGATCTGTGCAATTTGATCGAATGAGGGATGATATGTATAGTCCAACTCATCATGCAGAGCAGTGAAAGTCATGTGAATGGCTCACCAACGACCTTTCCCAAAATCAGCATGAAGGATCCGACAAATCATCATCAGTTCCTACATTTTTATATCTTGTTATCTAGTTAGTTATATTTCGAATCTACCAAGTCCTGATCATTAAAGACAAGGTCATTTGTAAATTTGATTATAAATACTTCTAACTTGGAAGTATTGAGGGTTGATCTTTACACCCTAGCAAGCTATAAGCACTGTAATGTTTATCAAAGAGATCTTCTAGTAATATAAAGGGATGTTTCACAGGATTCCTATGTGTTAACTGTTGGTGAAGTTTTCTCCTCTTTGTTGAATGCTTATCCCTCTTAGTAATCATTTTGTTTTTCTAAATTTGATCATTTAAAAGTAGCGAAAGATGCAAGATTTATCTTCATATACCCTGTTTCTGACTTTTGAATATATAAATGTTTATCTTATGATATTGAAGTAAAGAAATTATTAATTGCTTCTTTACTCCGATTGACAATCTTACCTTTTCGGTTGTCCATCATTTTATTCTAAAGAATCCAATAGTTGCATTATCTTGCCCTGTGAAAATACCTTCTAAAATTTATTCTTGATCTCTACCTTTATAAAACAAACCCCATAGCCTAATGGATGCATGAAGCCCATTTCAGTCAATTTACAAAACAAACAACATGGTCTTATTTATAGAACTAGCCTAATATCTTAAATCTGAAACATAGTTAAATCTCACAGAGAGATCCATCTCTGAAACTGGCAGGGCTAGATCCCATTTTCGAAGTGGTTTGATAAAGTTACCTCTGATAAATTTCTTCTACCTCCCGAAAACCTCTGGGAATTTATAGAGCGTTAACATAGTGGCGACCATACTGGGGAACTGAACAAACTTTCAATCCCATGATTTCTTTTCCCTAGAAGAAAATTTTATTTCTAAACTAATCACAAAATATAAAAAGAGATAATGATCAGAGGTTTTTAAAAGTTTGTACATATTAGTTTAGATCCTTAAAAATTAAAAATTCTGGCTCGTAAAAGAGCTTACACTAGATCTCACCCAGATCTAGAACCTGCAATAGAAATTGACAATCCATAACAACTACACAGAAAGAAAATCATTGTAGAAGGTTCCGGGAGTCACAGTCCCCTTCACAGGTCCCCTTCTCTTCCAGAGAATCTTGTTTCCCTTCAGAATCTCGAGTTTGACACTTCTTTTGAACAAATAATTTTTATAACAAAATCTGACAGTGATTGAAACAATTTTAGATCAAACCATCCTGCAACCCTGGACCCCTGAAATACTCTCTCCTAGAGAAGACGTTGATCAAATATTTCTTCAGGAATTTGACAAGTTAGAAAATTTAGTAGCAAACCTTGATCAAGCCTTATACCAAGATGACTTCCAACAGTTAGTCGAAATTTTTTCCTTAACTATTGCTGCAGGTTCTGTAAAACCTCAACCGACTCACTCTGTTCCTCCCAACCCTTCCTCCTCCACAACTTCTGTCACTTCCCCTCCAATCAAACAGGTTGTTTTTTAGCCTCCTCCACCTATCATGGCAACCATATATGCTCCCTTGGTGTTGGTCTCTCCCTTACATGCCATGCCCCAGGACTATCAAACAAGAATTCCACAGTTCGATGGTACTGGGCCAGTTCGATGGTACTAGGCCTCTAAATGCACAACAACACGTTGACAAAATGATTGACTATTTTGATTTGTAGGAAGTAGATGAAGCTGATGTTCAAATGAGACTCTTCACACAGAGTCTGACCGGGGATGTGAAGAAATGGTTCAAAGCCTTACGTCCTGCTTCTATGGTTGACCTTGCCGATTTTCATAAAAGTTTTCTCGACAGATGGGAGGTAAAGAAAAATCCTCTCCAAAGTTTGTCAGAATACGAAAACATCAGAAGGAACCAAGGAAAGACAATGCAGGATTATTTCACCTGCTTCAACAATTTGTACAATGCAATTCCGGTAGATATCAAACCACCTCAAGGATTGGCATTAATAAAATCCCTGACGGTTTCAACGATGATATTTCATATCAGTTAAGGGAAAGAAATTTTGCTACTTTGGAAGACATGCATAAAAGTACAGTAAGTGTAGAAGCCAACCTGTTAGCTAGAAGATCCCGACAGAGGATAGAAAGGAGGGGCATGATAAAAGAGGAGCCTTCCACTGCCTCTTCAGATGCCAAACTGGATTCTTTAACTAGATAAATGGAAAGGATGATGGAGAGACTTACTATAAATGAAATAAATCCTCCCAGAGAAAACCAAGATGCTCCTCATATTCATAATCCGAACTTCAGAAGAAATCTCGCCCAAATTAGGTAGAGAGATCCTAGAGATCAAAGAGAATAGAGGGGTCCTGGTCACCAAATAAAACCACCCCTTCAAAAAAATTATGTTGATGAAGGTGAGGAGATAATCGAAGAATTGGATGACACACATGTAAACCTCATGGTCGTTAACAATGATGAATCCATCTTTCTCACTCAGGAAGAGCAAGAGCTTTTTCTTCTTTTGCAAACAGAGGTAAATGAGGAAACAGAGGAAACAAAATAGCAGGCATTTTAAAATGCCATAATGGAGGTACACAGGCAGTACAATCTGAGAATAAAAAAGATGAATGACAATCCTCCAAAGAAGGAAACTGAAATGAAGAAAACAGTCGAGACCAAGAAGACTTTAGAGAGTTCTACAAAGAAAATCCTTGAGAAAGGTAATGCTGAATCTCCTGCAAAAAGAAACCCTACAATTCTACAAAGATCCTATCATACCGAGGTTTCATCAACTAGTCAACCAAGTGCTTATGTCCAGAGGACCATGGTAGACAAATCAGAAATGCAGAGCCTAAGGAAAACTTCTACTACTTTCAGCCTTGAAGGGGAATTAGCCAAATTGGAGATTCCCATTCCCCTTTCCGAGATGACCAGTAAGAAATCTTACAGGTCACAGGTGATTAAATCATTGAGCATCGAGCCATAGATAGGAATGAAGGCCTTGATTGTTGCATTAGAAGATTGATCAGATACGGTAAATCTTACTGATGATCAGCCTGAGCTCCTGTTTGGCCCTGAAATTGAAGGTTAGATTGATACTAGTGTCATTGCTCCTTTCTACATCAACCTGTATATCCACGACATGATTTTGCACAATGCTATGCTGGATTAAGGCGCCTCTCACAACCTGATGCTCAAAGCAGTGATGGAGAAGTTGGGACTTGAGGTCACCAAACCCTACAAGGATTTGCATTCCTTTGACTCCAACAAGGTTTGATGCATAGGGCTGATTAAAGATTTATGTATCACTCTGGTTCAAATTCTAACAAAAATTATGGTTATGGATGTTGTGGTTGCAGACATCCCCCTAAAATATGGTATGTTGCTATCCAAAACTTAGAGGGCCAAGTTAAAAGGCACTTTGCAGTTAGACATGTCTTATGCCATGGTTCGGGTATTCAGACAATAGAGAAGGCTGTACAGAGAGACTCTGATGAAATACATGGTCAGCAGTCAAGAAAATCCACATAAATATCCACTATACTCTGCACACTCTGAGCTGGATTCCTTCATTTTGTATAACGATGGTGACCTGGAAGAACAAATTTCTCAGCTGGAAGATGATACACCTGATCTGAAAGAAGATAAAGACATCAATGAGGTAAGAAGAACTGCAACTATAGAAAGTGAGAAACTGCCAACAGATTTCTGGAGCATGGATTTCAATGGAGTTGTGAGCAAGGAGGGAGCTGGAGTTGGATTTTGGTTGCACAATAATAAATCAAGGTATTTAGAGAGCCACTCTTACAAACTGAATTTTCAGTGCACTAACAACATAGCTGAGTAGGAAGCTTTGATGCTCGACCTGAAACTACTGAAGAAAGTTGGTTCCAAACTAATTATGGTAAGATGTGATTCTGAATTGACTATCAAACAAATTAAAGGTGAGTATGCAGAAAAACATCCTAGACTTAAAGCTTATAGGAATGTTGTTTTAGATGCCCTTCAATGTTTCACAGAAATTGTTTTGCAGGTGATACCCAGGGGACAAAACATATTAGCAGACAAACTGGCTACGTCGGCAGCTACATGCAAGATACCTTTCTGTTCTACTCGAAAATACACAGTAGAGGTGAAGTGTATAACGAATGTCCAAGACAATATCAGATACTGGTAGGTATTTGGGAATGACGATCAAATTGAAGATTTTATACAATGTAAAAATGACTTCGAATGTTCAAATGTAGACTTAGAAAATGATGATGACGATATAAATAAATCTAATTTTGAAAATGGTAGTGTGAATGAAGTAGATTATGATATTTTTCATTTAAAAAACAATGTGTTACCTAGAGGTTTAGTTCTGTTAGAGGACCTCTTTGATTTTAACGATGTAGCAAAAAAACCCAAAATTGAAGCTAGTGGTAAGGAGGTTGAAGAATGTAACATAGGGATAGAAGAGAAGCCCAAGATGGTAAAACTTTCCAAATATTTACCCCCTGAGAAAAAATTCAAATACATTGAACTTTTTAAGGAATATGTAGACGTGTTTTCTTGGGGTTATGAAGATTTAAAATCGTATGACACAAGCATCATACAACATAGGATCCCGATAAAATAAGAACACAAAAATTTCAGAAAGAAGCTTAGGAGAATCAATCCCAAGTTACTTCCCATGATAGAAAAAGAGATTAAGAATATGTATGATCTGGTTTCTAATCTGGTTCCGAATAGAAAGAAGACTGGTGAAATCAGGCTTTGCATTGATTTCTGAATCCTGAACAAGGTCTCCCTAAAAGACAATTACCCTTTGCCCAAAATGGACCACATATTCAAAAGGTAGTTGGGGCCAGAAGAATCTCCTTACTAGACAATTTCTTAGGCTATAACCAGGTTCTCGTCCACCCAGATGATCAGGAGAAAAGAGCCTTTACCACACCCTGGGGAACCTTCTTGTATGTTAAGATGTCCTTTGGTTTGATGAATGTTGGTGCCACTTTCCAAAGAGAAATGGACATTTCTTTTATGGACGAGCTTGGAAAATTTATAGTCATTTATCTGGATGATTTAACAATTTACTCCCAATCTGATGAGGAACATTTACAACACCTTAGACGAGTGTTTGAGAAGTGAAAAAAATTTGGAATCTCCTTGAATCCCAAGAAAATCCTTTTCGGGTTAGAGGAAGGCAAGCTGTTGGGACACATAATCTCTAAGGACATAATTAAAATAGATCCTAGCTTAATAGAGGCCATCCAGAAACTGGAACACCCTAGGAACATTAAAGAGTTACAATATTTCATTGGCAAAATAAACTTCCTAAGAAGATTCATACCCAACTTGGCTGAGCTTCTCAGGAACATCACAAATATGTTGAAAAAAGATACAAAAATAAAATGGAACACTGAATCCAAGTAGTCATTTGAGAAGGTTAAACATGCACTCACACAAGCTCCAATATTGATCAATCCAAACTTCACCAAAGAGTTTTACCTTTTCTCTTTTGCATCCGAACACACCATCGCAACAATACTACTGCAGAGAAACAATGAAGGGTATGAACAACCCATAGCCTTTTTCAGAAAATCCTTGAGAGATGCTGCATTGAATTATAAAATAATGGATAAACAATATTTTGCTGTGGTGAAATCCATAAAGAATTTTAGAGTCTATATTCTCCATTCCCACACAATTGCTTATGTTCCAAATGTAGTGGTAAAGGATATTCTAACTAAGGATAATCCGGATGGTAGAAGAGGAAATTGGATTTCTGCTATTCTGGAATATTATATAGAGATTATGCCTACTAAACTGATAAAGGTCAAGGTCTAGCAAAGTTGATGGTTGAATCTAATTTCCATGCTTTAGATATTAATTTATTGGCTACAGTAGATGAGAAAGGAGAGCAGTCGACTCCAAGTGTGAAAGAGGTATTCCTAAACTCTCCATGGTACACAGACCTGATATTTGTCCTGCATAATTTACAAGCTCCCCCTGGTCTAACTAAAACTAAAGCTAGGCTTTTGAAGTTAAAAGCATTGAAATTTTGTATTCTAGAAGGTAATCTTTATTGGAAATATCTTGGAGGTATTTTGCTAAATTGCCTATTAAAAGACGAAGTTGACAAGGTTTTGAAGGATTTTCATGCAGGTGATTGTGGTGGGCATCTAAGTTGGAAGACTACAGCTAATAAGATCCATTGAGTTGGGTTTTACTGGCCCACATTGTTTGCTGATGTACATCAAAAAGTCACCTCATGCCATAAATGTTAAGTGTTCGAAGGTAAAAAGAAACTTCTACCTTTTCCCCTGAAACCCATCTCAGTTGAAGCTCCTTTCCAACAATGGGGTTTGGAATTCGTATGAGAGATACACCCTCCTTCTGGCCAACACAGGTGGATTCTTACTACCACGGACTATTTTACGAAGTGGACCGAAGCTGTACCATGTAGGCAAGCTACTGACTCTGTCATCATTAAATTTCTAGAAAATCATATTTTGTCTCGTTTTGGATGTCCTAGAAAAATCATAACTGACAATGCAACAACTTTCTGATCCAAAAGGCTCATAGAGTTTTGTAGCCAGTATCTCATTACTTTGGGACACTCCACAACTTATTACCCTTAGGGAAATGGGCTAGTTGAGTCCTCCAATAAAACTCTGGTGAATATCATTAAGAAGACGCTGCAAGAATATAAGAAGTCTTGGCATAACAAGATGGTTTTCTCAGTTTGGGCTAACATACTGACCACCAAGATATTAACTGGTATGTCTCCATACCAGTTGGTTTATGACACTGAAGCAATTTTCCCTACTTATTTGGGGGTCCCTGTCATGAAACTTTTGCAAGAGATGCAAGTTGAGCCAAATGATTCCCAAAGAAGAATAAACCATATGATCCATTTGCAGCAGTCTAGGGAAGAAGTATACAACAAAACTCAGGTCATACAGGAAAACATCAAAAAAAAATTGACAGAAGAACCAAAGAAGATGATTTTGAGTTAGGTGACTTGGTAATGAAGTGGGATGCTAGAAATTAAGATAAGGGTAAACATGGGAATTTTTACAGTTTGTGGAAGGGCCCTTACATTATTCAGGCATTCAGAGGAAATAACACTTTTATGCTCAACAACAGTGATGGAACAAACCTACCAGGAAAACCTGTGAATAGCAGGATGTTGAAGCATTATTCACCACCCCAATAAAGGCCTCTGCCACACATTCCCATTATAAAAACCATTTTTTTTACTTGCAATTTATGAGTGGATGACTTGATTAGATGGTTGAAGCCCACAGAGAAGGCCCTAAGCCACTGGACAATGTCACCAAAACTTTCAAAATAAAACAAATCAGATAGCAGAAGAAGTTCTAGAGAAGATCTTTCAGGACATCAGGAAGCATGATTCTTAGCACTCCACAATGAGAGTGCCATCCCCAGGTGGAGCCACTGTTATAACCCTATGATTCATAGGATCAATGGGTGACTGAAATATTATCCCTTTAGTGTTTTTGGTTTGAAAATAATGTTTCATTTTGCAAAGGAAAAAAAAACAAAGAAAAGAAAAGAAAAGGAAAAGAAAAGAAAGAAAAAGAAATTGAAAAAATGAGAAAAGAATAAAAGAGGGCATAAAAGAAAATGGATAAAGCCCCATGCAATAATGATGACTTGATCCATATAGTTTAAACATGGCCAAGTCCTTTTGAATTTATGTTGATAGTATTAGTGAATAAGCTTGGCTAAACTGTTTAATCTTAGCCAAGTGAATAGGTTAGCTAGTGAATACATTTGATCAAACTATCTAATATTGGTCAAATAGCCCTAGGGTAGAGTAATTTCTTATCCCAACAGTCTAATATGGGCTAAATGTGTAGGTAGGTAGGGGAGGACATAGAATAGCCAATTTTTCCTTCAATAAAACATGCATGATGTTGGATGAAAATTCATGATTTTGATGTTTGAAGTGTTTTTCCTAACCCCATGGTGACAAAATGTAAGGGAAGTAGCACAAAAACCCACAAAAAGCACTATCCTAAGTTTTTTCTACACATTTTAATTCGTGCCCGGAGATTAAAGATTGCACATAGATCTACGGTTGAGTTATTGGTGCCTAGATCTACGGCTGAGATGAAATTTTGGACCCCCGGGACCATTCTATCTT
>ML785765.1:4619-14754 GCA_009831015.1 Picea engelmannii | reverse complement strand
ATATGGAGACTAAACAAAGTGCTTAGATCTATGGTTAATCTAGCAATGCACAGATGGATGACCAACAAGAGATTTCAGACCCCACCCTACCGTTCTACCTTTAACGGTGGGGCGGGGTCTGATATGGGCAGTTTTTCCCAGTGGGCCCCATCCTAACGTGGTGTAAATCTGTTGCGTTGGACCCCCTCTGCTCCAAACCACTTACTCCCATACCCCCACTCCGACATACTACCATACCGACATTGTTATACTGCCACCGCCTCATGACATCATTCTCCACTATCCCACTGCCTTGTGACATTATTTTCCACTACATCCTCTTATAAGTCTCATCTCATTACTCTGCCAGCGTATTCGCCCCTTTCACCTATCACATGTCATATCCCATTCTCCTATCCTCCAATCACCGCCTTCCACGTCATCTTGGCACACATGTCACCCGTCCTTTACTTGCCTCCTCATACCTCAAGTGACCCATTGGCCATTTATCACAGGCTAACATATTCGTTAGCTTGCTGACTTGTTCCCCACATCCAACGGATACCCGTTTGCCCAATGTTAACCCCTTATCTTCTATTTTGACACTTCTCACACTCTCCATACACTAGAGACTCATTTTCCCTCATAGTTTTAGTCAGCGACCCAACCATAGCCATTACTCGCTAACATTTTTTGTTTCAATTACAGGTACCTTTTGAAGTGATGGTGCCAAAATCTAAGATATCAGAGGTCAAGGAAAATCCATTCCTCCCACCTCCTGTTGACCTCGATTAGATCCCACTAGCCGATAAAGACTATCTGATCTCAAAGACCAGGTGCAAATTCGATCTGGCCGAATTGCATTCGTGGTTTAGGGACACTTTCCTAGATCCAAGTGATGAGATTGGGCTCTGGGAGTCCAATCTCCCCCTGCATCATTTTTCCCAAGTCCACCATTTTCCCAAGTTCGCCCTAAAGTGCCAGGTGCACTACCTTCCTGATAAGAGAGCCATTGTTTCATCGTTTGGAGAAACCCTTTTCACTATCACACCTAAGTCCATTGATCAAATGATGCAAATATCCAGAGCTGAATCTACCTCTCCTTTCACCCTTGAAGTTGTAAATGAAAAGTACCAGAATATGTCGCTTCCCTAGTGAGTGCATATTTTTTATCTTTTCCTCCCACAGGATGCCCAATTACCCAAGAAAATTCCCCCTTGCCGTTCCTCCATGTTTTTAGAAAAGGGAAATAAAATCATTTCATCATTATGTTGTCTGCTCGGTTGCTTCTCAGATGAATGAGTGGACAATCCCATCTTGGGTTGCCTATCTATTTTCTCTTCCGAAGAAAAAGCCACCACCCAGTTCGATTACAACAATTTTATAGCCGAGAACATACATGAGCAGTTTTTCAAATTTCCTACAGAGGGCATGTTCCGGTATTCTTCAATACTGGCTTACATGTTCATGTTATTTAAAGAAGATAAGTTTGCATTCACCATGCCGAAAATGGACCAGGACGCCAAACCACAGTCCATCACCTCCTGGACATCACTACTCAGAAGAAACTCCACAGAGTTTAATTTCAAGCTATTTATTGAGTTGTTTTATCACCCACTGGTAAGCATGCTCAGTGGTAGACCAGAGCCGAGGATAAATGAGGAGATCCAAATAATTTTACACCTCTTGGATCTCACCAATACTGGAGATTGGTATTTGTATCAGAATCACAAGGACATCAGGATTTATGGATGTGAGTTGGCTCCTTATAAACTTCCCAGATATGTTCTGGTTAGGATATTTGCCTTGGAATACATCAAGAAAATGATCAATTCAGATGATATACACTTTGTGTCTTTGAAGAAGAAACAAGAGTTGAGAATTAAGGGGCAGATATGATCCTTTATTTGCAACAGTCGAGCTGCCAAGGAGGAGGCAGATAAATTATTAAAGAAAATTAAGTTTATCACAAGTTTCCTCTGGCACTATGATCCGTGTGGGATCATTACAGAGATGAGATTGAAGAATAAAAATTCCCTATATGTTCATGCACCCAAGACAGAGATAGAGAAGTTTATGAATCAAATGGAGTGGGAGGTGAACACTCTGGAATAAGTAGAACAAAAATCTCCTTCAGCCATTATCTTGCAAACAACTACACCGCATATGCCCAAAGATAAAAGACCCAAAAAGGATGTCTCACCTTTAGTCACTGAAGTATTAGCAGAGGATTTCCAGGTTTACAAGAAAAGGCCTAAGGCTACTAACACCACTGATAGGTCTGGAGAGGAAGAGACCCACTCTACCACTGTAGCCGAAGGGGAGTATTCATCACCTTTCTCAAGAAGTCATCAGATGATGTCTACTTCTTCCTCAAAGAAGTAGACCGATACCACTATGATCACCGAACCTCCACCAGGATCTGTAAAACTGAGCAGTTTTTAAAAATATGATTTGATTACGAAGAAAAATCAGATGTTGACTAACAACACCTATGCTCAGTTATGGAAGCAAATGTACATGACACAGTACAT
The DNA here is from genome assembly GCA_009831015.1 of Picea engelmannii. Lineage (NCBI taxonomy): Eukaryota > Viridiplantae > Streptophyta > Pinopsida > Pinales > Pinaceae > Picea > Picea engelmannii. The sequence continues at coordinate 12,241 of ML785765.1, read as the reverse complement.
ATTGTTATCAACTTTTGATACAGAGAAAGGGAGAATGCACATGGCATTTTTGCAAGCACAAGTGCCCCATCCAAAGTAAATCACTGATTACAAGAGGGAAACATTTGAGTTGAACACCAGAGATGTACATCCAGCTGACCAGATGGATTTACATAGGAAGACTGGAGAAATGGTTTTCTCAACATTGGCCAATGCTTCCACTATTGCTTTAAATTATATATTTCTTTGAACAATGTTCAGACTCAATTAAAGTTGGAGAAAATATCATCTTTTGCAAAAGATAATAGGATTAAGTATTTAGAAGAATTGGTGCTCAAAATTGGGTATGACCCCTCAAATGTGAAAGAAATTGAGGAGATTCTCAAGAAGGAAAATGATGAAAGAGCATCTCTAAGGAAGAAACTAAAACTGCGACCTACAGAAGACTCATAGGCCAAAGAGATGGCTGAGACAAAAGGTGAAAAGGAGGAGATGTTAAAGGTGATCATGGAACAAAGTGCACAAATAAAAGAGATGGAAGCAGAGATGGAACGATTAGTAAAGAATAAGGAACAAGAAACACCTATGTAAGTCATCCCATTAAGTGCAGTTCCCCTCCGAGTAGTTAGCACAACAATTGTATCAACAACCACCACAACAGAACTTCCATCAGCTAACCCACTGCCAGCTCTGGAAAAATCTGTAGAGCTAGGAAAATCAATGGAGGGGATGACCCTACAAGGAACATAAATCAATAGACTGAAAAATGAGGTTTAGAATCTCCAGGAGCTTAAGTCTTCCTACCAGACAAACTACAACATTGAGAGGCAAACATCAGAAAATCTCAAGCAGGAAATACAACAGCTACAAAAGAAAATAGTGGCAGGAAAAACACTAGTTGAATCCAAGGAGAACATTTGGATGGACATCTCCAAGTCCATAAATGAAATTTGGCCCATGGTTCAAATTATGTTTGAATAATAGGAACTATTGTTGAGGAGCAGGCATGCCATTGACAAGATAAAGGGAGAGATGGGGGAAATGCCCACAAAAGAAAATGAAATCATCAGATTTTTGAATTCAAAGACTAGGGATGAGTTGGAAGACTTGAAGGTTGAGGACATGACGGAAACTATCCTCGAATTTAAAAGAGTTCTAGCCAAAAGAAGATTAATGTTGCAGCTGGAGGAGAAAGTCCAGAACATGGATATCGAAGTTCAGAGATTCTTCAGCAAGATCGATGCCTTGCAAAATAAGGGTCTTCCTGGTCTACTGGTTCTAAATGAAAAACTGATGACCCTTCCTGACTACAAGTAGAAGATTGCCACGATGGCCAAGGACAATTCTAGGTTTTCAGGAATACATAGTAACATAATAGGGAAGGCATTTCTAGAGACTCTGCAGATGGACCTCAATGTCCAGCATGAAATCAAATATGTTTTCATCACCAAGCCGACTTTTGCAAAATATACTGAAATGGACGAAATCTACCGAAGACTGCTCAAAATCACCATTCCCAGTCAACAAAGATGGGAGGATCTGTGCAATTTGATCAAATGAGGGATGAGATGTACAATCCAACTCAGCATTTAGAGCATTCAAAGTCACGTCAATGAGTCACCAACGAACTTCCCCAAGATAAACATGAAGGATCTGACAAATCATCATCAGTTCCTACATTTTTATATCTTGTTATCTAGTTAGTTAGATTTAGAATCTACCACGTCCTGATCATTAAAGACAAGGTCGTTTGTAAATTTGATTATAAATACTTTGAACTTGGAAGTATTGAGGGTTAATCTTTACACCCTAGCAAGTTGTAAGCACGGTAATTTTTATCAAAGAGATCTTCTAGTAATATAAAGGGACGTTTCACAAGATTCCTGCATGTTAACTGTTGGTGAAGTTTTCTCTTTTTGTTGAATGTTTATCCCTCTTAGTAATCATTTTGTTTTTCTAAATCTGATCATTCAAAAGTAGCGAAAGTTGCAGGATTTATCTTCGTATACCCTGTTTCTGACTTTTGAAGATCCAAATGTTTATCTTCTGATGTTGAAGTAAAGAAATTCTTAATTGCTTCTTTACTCTGATTGATAGTCTCATCTTTTTGGTTGTCCATCATTTTATTCTAAAGAATCCAACAGTTGCATTATCTTGCCCTGTGAAAATACCTTTTAAAATCTGTTCTTGGTCTCTACCTTTATAAAACATACCCCATAGCCCAATGGATGTGTAAACCCCATTTCAACCAATTTACAAAACAAACAACATGGTCTTATTTATAGAACTAGCCTAATATCTGAAACCTGAAACATAGTTAAATATTACAGAGAGATCCCTCTCTAAAACTGGCAGGGCTAGATCCCAGTTTCGAAGTGGTTGGATAAAGTTACCTATGATAAATTTCTTCTACCTCCTGACAACCTCTGGGAATTTACAGAGCGTTAACATAGTGGTGACCATATTGGGGAATTAACCAAACTTTCAATCCCATGATTTCTTTTCCCTAGAAGAAAACTTTATTTCTGAACTAATCACAAAATCTAAAAAGAGATAATGTTCAGAGGTTGTTAAAAGTTTGTACATATTAGTTTAGATCCATAAAAATTAAAAATTTTGCCTCCTAAAAGAGCTTACAACAGATCTCAACCAGATCCAGAACCTGCGAGAGAAATTGACAATCCAAAATAGCTACTCAGAAAGAAAATCACTGAAGAAGGTTTCGGGAGTCACAGTCCCCTTAACAGGTCCCCTTCTCTTCCAGAGAAGATTGTTTCCCTTCAGGATATCAAGTTTGACACTTATTTTGAACAAAGCCTTTTAGAAACAAAATATGACATCTTTGTGACTGAAACAATTTTAGATCAAACCATCCTACAACCCCAGACCCCTGATATAGTCTCTCTCAGAGTAGACGTTGATCAAATATACCTTCAGAAATTTGACAAGTTAGAAAATTTAGTAGCAAACCTTGATCAAGCCTTATATCAAGCTCACTTCCAGCAGTGATTCAAACTCTCTTCCTTAACTATTGTTGAAGCTTTTGTAAAACCTCAACCAACTCACTTTGTTCCTCCCAGCCCTTCCTCCTCCACAGCTTCTGTCACTTCCCCTCCAATCACACAGGTTGTTGTTCAGCCTCCTCCACCTATCATGGTAGCCAGAACCAGCTAAAGGCTCAAAACTGCAAGCGAGGGCATGAGATGCAATCACATCTTAACACCAAAAAATGTCCTTTTTTATGTCTTTTAGTCTACTTGGTGTGAAAAAGGGATAAACTTGTGCCAAATAGACGTCTTTTCAAATCCAATTTACGAGTGTGAAAAGGACAAATTCACTCAACAATCTTTTCTATTTTTGGTAACGAGTCAGAAAAGATCTTAACTAAGACTCATGTCCTTTCAAATCCAATTTAACGAGTTTGAAAGGGACAAATCACTCGACAATGTTTTCGGTTTTTAGACGAGTCAAAAAAGATCTTAACTAAGACTCGTTTTATGTTGTTCTAATCAACATGTAAAGGGGGAAGCCAAGGCTCCCATACTGGTCTTCTGCAGAAAGTCAGTGTCTTATGACGAATCGACACAATCTTGGGAATATCGAAAGCTCTCCAAGTCGAGGAGGACAAAGCGCTATTGGAGGTTATCGTCTCCATGATATATCAGATAATGTCTCTTCCTGGAAAAGACATAGGTGGGGGCATTGAATACCCCATGAGACCACCCCAATAAAATGGAACCTCGTCAAGACTTGGAGGGAGAGAAATCAGGAAGAGTAAAACTCTCTCTTGTTCAAAAGGTGAAACACTAGAAATGCTAAGGACATGCTATAAAAGGTATAGAACCATAACCAGAAGAGTGGGATAGACCAAAAATTGCATTGGCGTTGTTATAACCCTATGATTCATAGGATCAATTGGTGACTACGATTTTATCCCTTTAGTGTTTTTTATTTGCAAATAATGTTTCATTCTGCAAATGATTTGAAAAGGAAAGAAAAAGAAAAGAAAAACAAAGAAAAGAAAAGGAAAGGAAAAGAAAAGGAAAAGAAAAGAAATAAAAGAAAGAAAAATAAATTGAAAAAATGAGAAAAGAATAAAAGAGGGCATAAAAGAAAATGGATAAATCCCCATGCAATAATGATGACTTGATCCATATAGTTTAAACGTGGCCAAGTCCTTTTGAATTTATGTTGATAGGATTAGTGAATAAGCTTGGCTAAATTGTTTAATCTTAGCCAAGTGATTAGGTTAGCTAGTAAATAAATTTGATCAAACTGTCTAATATTGGTCAAATAGCCCCAGGGTAGAGTAATTTCTTAGCCCAATAGTCTAATCTAGGCTAAATGTGTCAGTAGGTAGGGTAGGACAGAGACTAGCCATTTTTTCCTTCAATAAAACATGCATGATGTTGGATGAAAATTCATGATTTTGATGTTTGAAGTGTTTTTCCTAACCCCATGGTGACAAAATGTAAGGGAAGCAACGCAAAAACCCACAAAAAGAATTATCCTAAGTTTTTGCTGCACATTTTTAATTCGCGCTCGAAGATTAAATATTGCAGTAGATCTACGATTGAGTTATTGGCTCTTAGATCTACGGATGAGATGAAATTCTGGACCCCCCGATTGTTCTATCTTTAATGGTGGGAGGGGAGGAGGGGGGCTTCAATATGGAGACTAGAGAACATGCATAGATCTATGGTTAATTTAGCAGCATGCATATGGACGATCAATAAGAGATTCCAGACCCCCTCGACCATTCTACCTTTAACGGTGNGGGGGGGGGGGGGGGGGGTCCGATATGGGCGATTTTGCCCAGCGGGCCCCATCCTAACATGGCATAAATATGTTGCGTCAGACCCCCTCTGCTCCAAACCACTTACTGCGATACCCCCCCTCCGACATACTGTCATACCGACAATGTTATACTGCCATCGCCTCATGACATCATTCTCCACTATCCCACCGCCTCGTGACGTCATTTTCCACTACATCCTCTTATAAGTCTCATCTCATTAATCTTCCAGCATATTCCCCCCTTTCACCTATCACATGTCATATCCCATTCACCTATCCTCTAATCACCTCCCTCCACGTCATCCTGGCACACCCGTCACCCGTCCTTTACGTGCCTCCTGGTACCTCAAATGATCCATTGGCCATTTATTACAGGCTAACCTATCCCTCGCACCCAACAGATACCCGTTCGCCCTATTTTAACCCTGTCTCTGCCATTTTCACACTACTCACAATCTCCATACACCAGAGACTCATTTTCCCTCACTGTTTCAGTCAGCGACCCATCCATAGCCATTACCCGCTAACATTTTTTGTTTTAGTTGTAGGTACCTTTTGAAGTGATGACACCAAAATATAAGAGATCAGAGGTCGAGGAAAATCCATTCCTCCCACCTCTTGTTGACCTCAATCGGATCCCACTAGTTGATAAAGACTACCTAATCTCAGAGACCAGGTGCGAATTCGATCTAGCCGAATTGCATTCGTGGTTTAGGGACACTTTCCTGGATCAAAGTGACGAGATTGGGCTTTGGCAGTCCAATCTCCCCATGTATATTTTTCCCCAAGTCCACCATTTTCCCGAGTTCACCCTCAAGTGCCAGGTGCACTACCTTCCCGATAAGAGAGCCATTGTTTCATCATCTGGAGAAACTCTTTTCACTATCACACCCGAGTCCATTGATCAAATGATGAAAATATCCAGAGTTGAATCCGCCTCTCCTTTCACCCTTGAAGTTCTAACTAAAAATTATCAGAATCTGTTGTTTCCCCAGAGAGCGTAGATTTTTGAGCTTTTCCTCCCACACGATGCCCAATTCCCCAAGAAAAATCCCCCTTACCATTCCTCCATGTTTTTAGAAAAGGGAAATCAAATCATTTCATCGTTATGTTGTCTTCTCGGTTACTTCTTAGATGAATGGGTGGACGAGCCCATCTTGGGTAACTATCCATTTTCACTACCAAAGAAAAATGCACCACCTAGTTCAATTACAATAGTTTTATAGCTGAGAACATGCATGGGCAGTTTTTCAAATTTCCCGCAAAGGGCATGTTCCAGTATTCTTCAATACTGGATTACATGTTCATGTTCTTTCAAGAAGATAATTTCACACCCACCATGCAGAAAATGGTCCAGGACGACAAACCACAACCTATCACCTCTTGGACTTCGCTACTCAGAAGAAACTCCATAGAGTTTAATTTCAATCTATTTATTGAGTTGTTTTATCACCCAGTGCTAAGAATTCTTAGTGGTAGAACAAAGCTGAGGATAAATGAGGATATCCGAAGAATTTTACACCTCTTGGATCTCGCCAAGACTGGAGACTAGTATTTGCATCAGAATCACATGGAAATCAGGATTTATGGATTTGAGTTGGCTCTTTATAAACTTCCAAGATATGTTCCACTTAGGATATTTGCCTTTGAATACATCAGGCAAATGATCAATTCATATGATATACACTTTGTGTCTTTGAAGAAGAAACAATAGTTGAGAATTAAGGGGTAGATGGGATCCTTTATCTGCAACAGTCGAGCTGTCGGGGAAGAGGCAAAAAAATTATTAAAGGAAATGAAGTTTGGCACAAGTCTCCTGTGGCACTATGATCTGTGTGGGATCATTACAGAGATGAGATTGAAGAATAAAAATTCCCTGTATGTTAATGCACCCAAGCTAGAGATAGAGAAGTTTATGAATCAAACGCAGTGGAAGGTGAACACTCTGGAAGAAGTAGAACAACAATCTCCTTTAGTCATTATCTCGCAAATAGCTACACCACAGATACCCAAAGAGAAAAGACCCAGAAAGGATGTCTTGCCTTCAGTCACTGAAGTAACGATAGAGGATTTCCAGGTGTACAAGAAAAGGCTTAAAGCTACTCACACTACTGACAGGCCTAGAGAGGAAGGGACCCACTCTACCACTGTAGCCGAAGGGGAGCATTCATCACCTTTCTCAAGGAGTCATCAGATGATGTCTACTTCTTCCTCAAAGAAGCAAATCGATACCACTGTGATCACCCAACCTCCACCAAGATCTGTAAAACTGAGCATTTTTGAAAAATATGATTTGATTAAGAAGAAAAATCAGATGCTGACCAGTAACACCTATGCTTAGTTTTGGAAGAAAACGTCCATGGCACAACACAAATTGTTATCAGCTTTGAATACAGAGAAAGGGAGAATGCACATGGCATTTTTGTAGGCACAAGTGCCCCATCCAAAGGAAATCACTGATTACAAGAGGGAAACGTTTGAGTTTAAAACCAGAGATGTACATCCAGTTGACCAGATGGATTTGTGCAGGCACACTAGAGAAATGGTTTTCTCAACATTGGCCAATGCTTCCACTACTGCTGCAAAATTACAGATTTCTCTTAACAATGTTCAGTCTCAATTAAAGCTTGAGAAAATATCATCTTTTTCAAAATATAATAGGATTAAGTATTTAGAAGAATTGGTGCTCAAAATTGGGTATGACCCCTGTTGGAGCCGCCCCTGTTTTTTCACCTTACGCAAATTTGGAAAAATCTGATACTTGTGATCTAGAGTTGTTTTTTCTTTTCCTGTCCTTCCAAAAATCATAAGACTCTGAGAGAACTTTCATTGCCAGAATAGTAATG
>ML785764.1:450005-485340 GCA_009831015.1 Picea engelmannii | reverse complement strand
GAAATCGTGTATTACTGTATCTCTGTGTTTATGGTTGCATCTCTGATATATTTCTGTTATATTATTGGATATACGCAATATCTCTGTGCATTTCTTTATTATATCTCCGCTCTCATTTCGTGCCGAAAATAATCCGGATCAGTAAAGGCCAACATATTCAAGAACATACACATGAAATTAAAAAAAAGGCATTATCCCTAGGGATTCTGTTGTATACCCATGAAAATCTTCTAAAGTATATTGGTGGCATGCACTCATATCTTCATGATTCAGATTTATTTTCGGCACGAAATGAGAGCGGAGATATAATAAAGAAATGCACAGAGATATCGTAGATATTCAATAATATAACATAAATGTATCAGAGATGCAACCATAAACACAGATATACAGTAATACATGATTTCTATTAATGAAATAAATGTATAGAGATTGTAAAAATACAGAGTGAAAGACTTGCTAGAATGGTGGCAGCTTATCTCTGAGAAGAGATGTGACGGCTACTCACATTCGCAAGAAGATGATTACAATGAGGATCTGAAGGCCTTTTTACAATAAATAGGAATGCCAAAAACCCTTGACATCCAAAAACCTAATCCTAGGAGATGAAGTGCCAAAAGTCATGTGGGCCCCGTTTGGGTAAGTTAGTACATTAACTTCTCGGAGGTCGTAACTTTTGCATACGATCTTTATTTTAGGTGTATGATAGCCCTTTGGAAAGGTATCATCGAGGAGATTCATTTTGGGGCCTTATCATGCCATAGGAAATCATTGAGTTGGGTCAATCTCAAAAAACCTTCATTTAGGCCCTCAAAATGGCCCTGGAAGTTAAAAATTGCTAAAAATAGTAAATTGCCAAAATTGTCAGAAAACTATTTTGAGCCAGTCAGAAAAGGTGGGTGGCCACTGATATCCACCTGGATCAATCCTCCCTTCTTAGGAAGCAATGGTATCCATTGCATTGAGTTCTCGGGGGAGAGGGAAAAGCGTTTGCTGAATCTGCATCTTGGTGAGCTACTTGCCTTGCTGGAGACGTCGCGCTGCTCAGTTTGTGGAAGTCTGTCACGAACTTGTTGAGGCTAAGGTTGTTCAACACATTGAGATACATGAGAGGATGGTGTGTGGAAGGAATATTTGCACTTTGTTGTAGCCTTGTCGACCTACTTCTGTTGGATATAAGTGCTTGGGGTGAGGCTGTAGTGGTTGCAGTGTCCTTATGTTTTCCTTTTGAACAGATTGTGAAGAAGCTAAATTTTGCAGTATGAGATACTACCTTGTGACACTTTTTAGGTGGAACAGTAGTCGGAACTACCTCTGATATTCTGTAGAGATGACCCCCTAGAGAAACAATGACACTGTGGGGTCAAGACTCATAAACAACATGGCGCTTCCACATATATGGTTGGCCCAAGAGAACATCACAAACATCTAGTGGGGAAACATCACATAATACCTCATCTTTGAAGGGTTGGATGTCATATGACAATCAACATTGTTGGCTGACACAGAGATCTTGTCCTTGGAGAAGCCACCCGATGTTGTATGGCTGCGGGTGTGGTATTGTTGACAACCCCAACTCTTTGATGACCTCTGTTGAGGTGAGGTTATTCTGGATTTTGCTATCAACAATAAAATGTAGTGGGGTCCCCTTCACCCACATCTGTGAATGAAAAAGGTGCTCCCCCTCTTCAAGATCTGTTGGTTCTTCTGGTTGAATTGATGCGGTCACGACAATAGTAGTGGGGTTCACGTCAATGATCTGTCCTTTACCAGTATTTTCAGAATTAGATTCTGAATCAGGGTTTGGCTCTTTGTCTTTGATCTTGATCACCAATGACTATTTTGAGCGACATTCATCGGTGTTGTACCAGGGGCTTTTGTAGAACTCGCACCATTTTTCGGTGTCCTTCTTTTTCTTTCCTTCGACCATTCTTTTCCTGTGTCTTGGACTAGTTTTCAGGAGACTATTTGTTAGGGCCATCTTTTTCATACTTTGGTTGTTGCGGATTTGCAGAACCAAACTCCCATTTGTTATGGTGCTTAAATTTCTACTTGATTTTAATAGCATATTGATAAGCAACACCGAGTGATGAGATGTCTAGAAAATCCATTTCAGTTTGGATGTATTTGTGTAGAGCCCCACGGTATTTCAGAACCAAATGTCACTCAGAGTCTTTGATACCTAGATTGGTGCGCAAGGTATGGAAGGTATTGGTGAACTCCAGAGCTACTTGGACCCTCTCTTGCCGCAGTTTGGTCCATCTCATGTACTGGTCCTCATAGTTTCCAACAGGGTAATATTGTTCCTTTACCACATCCACAAAAAAATCCCAAGTGGGCTCGACCCCATATATTCTAGAATCCTCTATGGAAATTTGCTCGTAGTAAGTTTCCCACCAATTTTTGACATGAGGGAGAGCTTTATGGAGTGTGAAGGTGATCTTTTCTCTGTTGGAAAAATTGTGAGCAGAGAAATAACCTTCTAACAGATTTAACCATTTGTCTAGGGCTTCTGCATCTATCTGTCCTTCAAATACGTGAATATCAAAATTAACTTGTACCTTGAAAGGCGAGGTGCTTCCAAAGTGGTCATTTTAGGAAGATGTGCCTGTTGCTATCAGCAGGCGTTGAAGGATGTGGGAAAAATTCTCCATCATTCGTCCCTCTGTCGCGTGAGAGCTTGCTCATGCAACAAATTGATAGGATCGTCTGCTTCGTTGTTTTTCCTTTCTTCCGCCATTGAGGGTTTCTTGGGTGTGCGAGAGAGATTGTATTCAAGAAAGAAAATCTTGAGACCCAACTTTCTATACTCGGACCTCGTCGGGGACATGCACTAAAAAATGATCAAGAACAGTCTGCTCTGATACCACTGATCCAGATTATTTTCGGCACAAAATGAGAGTGAAGATATAATAAAGAAATGCACAGATATATCACAGATATTCAATAATATAATAGAAATGTATCATATATGCAACCATAAACACATATATACAGTAATACATGATTTCTATCAATGAAAGAAATGTACAGAGACTGTAAAAATATAGAGTGAAAGACTCACTAGAATGGTGGCAACTTATCTCTGAGAAGAGATGTGACAGCTACTCACATTCACAAGAAGATGATTGCAATGAGGCTCTGAAGTCCTTTTTACAATAAACAGGAATGGTAAAAACCCTCGACATCCAAAAACCTAACCCTAGGAGATGAAGCGCCAAAAGTCACGTGGGCCCCGTTTGGGTAAGTTAGTACATTAACTTCCTGGGGTCGTAACTTTTGCATACGATCTCCATTTTAGGCGTATGATATATCATTGGAAAGATATCACTGAGGAGACTCATTTTGGGGCTTCAATCATGCTATAGAAAGTAATTGAGTTGGGTATATCCCAAAAAACCTTCATTTAGGCCCTCAAAATGGCCCTGGAAGTTAAAAACTGCTAAAAATAGTAAATTGTCAAAATTGTCAGAAAACTGTTTTGAGCTAGTCGGAAAAGGTGGGTGGCAACTGATATCCACCTGGATCACTTCATCACACTATTTTAATGTTTAACTCTACTAACATTGATAAAGTGTCAATACAAGCTACACATTTGGAGGCTAGTAAGGGTAAGCATGTGATTGAAGATAAGAAGCCATACAAGTTTGAAAGGAAACTGAAAGGTACATGGAAGAGTAAGAAGTCAGCTACAGTAAATCAAGTTGAAGGAAGACCTACATGTTCCCACTGTAATAAACAAGGACATGAGGAATCATAGTGTTGGAAGTTGCATCGAAAATTATGACCAAAAAAGTTCAAGGATAAAGGGAAGCAGAAGACTGTTGCATCAACTCGACATGATCTAGGATCAGATTCAGGATATGAATCAAAGATCATGGAAATGGGAAGAAAATGCATATCTACTATCAATTCTAATTCTTCAATTCAATCTACTAAATTGGAAAGTGATACTGATCAAAACAAGAGAAGCGAGATTTTCCATGTCAGAGTTATAGTCAAGTATACAAAGGTGCATACTTTATTTGACAATGGATCTCAAGTTAACTTAATATCTGAAGCAATTGTTGAGAAGATGGGTTTGAAGACGGTACCTCATAAAAAACCATATCCATTAGGTTGGGTGTGTGAAGATGCAGGGTTGTAGGTAACGAAACATTATAAGATCAGATTTGCAATTACAACTAAGTTCTTTGATGAGGTTGAGTTAGATGTTGTTCCTCTTGAAATTTGTGACATTGTCTTGGGTAGTCCATATCTATTTGACAGGAAGGCCATATTCTATCGTGAAGAGAATAAATATCATCTTTTCAAGAACAAGGTTGAGTAGATTTTCAGATCTCATTGTATCAAAACTAATGTTTCTTTAGTGAGCACAAGGAAAATGAAGAGACTCGTGAGCACAAGTAAATTTTTTGTTCTCATGATAGTGAAACAAAAAGAAGAAGATATAATAAATGTTTTATCAGGTTGTGATCCAGATCATAAACACGAGTTGTTCAAAATCATATCTAACTATGATGAGTTATTTCATGAACCTATAGGGTTGCCTCCTAAGAGAGAGGTTGAACATGAAATATATTTGTAGTAGGATGCTCCTCTTCCAAATATTGGAATGTATATGTCATCAGTGATCGAGAATACAGAGATTAAGAAGCAAGTTTAGGAGTTACTCGATAAAGGAATAGTCAGACCAAGCTCCTCTCCGTGTAGTTCTCCTATTGTATTAGTTCCAAAGAAAGATGGCACATAGAGGATGTGTATTGACTTTTGAGCCCTGAACAAGATTACGGTAAAGAACCATTATCTTCTTCCCAGGACCGATGACATATTGGATCAATTAAAGAATGCTATTTATTTCACTAAATTGGACTTGAGAAGTGGTTTCCACCAGATCAAAATTGCAAAAAGTGACATGTGGAAAACTACTTTCAAGACAAAGCAGGGGTTGTTCGAATGGTTAGTTATGCCATTTGGGTTATGCAATGCACTTGGGACATTCATGAGGGTAATGAACAATGTATTTAGGCATTACATAGATGATGTTGTTATTGTCTACTTAGATGATATATTGATCTTTAGTTGAATATGGGAATATCATATAAAGCATGTCAAGACAGTCTTTGAACTCTTGAAAAAGGAGAAGTTGTATATCAAAATTTCTAAATGTGAATTTGGAAAAACTTCTCTAGTATATTTGGGTTACATTGTAGGGAAAGGTCAACTAAAGATACATCCCACAAAAATAAAAGTCTTTGTGAGATGGCCAAGTTAACTACTGCCACATAAGTCAGGAGCTTCTTAGGAGTATTACAATACTAAAGGAAATTCATTGCTAATTTCTCTTTCATAGCATCTCCTCTGCATGCATTAATAAGTGTGAAACAAGTCTTTCAATGGGGAGGCAAGCAACAAAAATCCTTCGAGACATTGAAGGAAAAGATAAGCACCACACCCGTTTTGGATCTACCAGATCTACAACAACCATTTGAGATTCAAACCGATGCAAGCAGACATGCCATGGGAGTAGTCTTGATGCAACGAGGCAAACCTATATGTTATCATTCTAATAWTTTTACACATGCTATGATTAACTATCCAACATATGATAAGGAATTGTATGCATTGGTATAAAGTGTGAAGAAATGGAAGCATTACTTAATGGGAAAGGAGACAATAATTCATACAGATCATCAACCATTACAATATTTGCAGTCACAGACCAAGCTACAACAATCACGATACTTCAGGTGGATGGGTTTCTTACAATAGTTTCATTTGGTAATCAAGTATAAGAAAGGTATTCATAACAAGGTTATAGACATGTTGTCAAGATCAATGATTAATGCATCCACAATACTCAGGTATAATCCTTTAGCTCATGGAAGTTATGCATAACAATATGCTAAGGATGATGATTTTAAACATGGATGATTTTAAGGATGGAAATTTATTTTAAAATGTAGAAACCTTGGCGAATCTTACTAATCCTTCATATGACAACTATAAATGTTTGGAGATACTTTTGTAAAAATATTCAAATTTATATGTATTTTGTATAATTTGTATAAAATTTTGGCAATTTTTAAGGTAAAATGATTTTATCCTATAGAATTTGGGCTAATCATTTTTAGAATAACGAATATTTTTTTGGGAAATACCATGGAAAATTAGCCCATGAGAGAAATTTAGCCCCTAAAATCATCCCTGCTTTTAAATATGTATATGATGCATTAACTTGTGGAAATCAACAGTCATATTATTATATGCATGACAGTTTGTTATATAATATTGGAAAGCTTTGTATACCCAGGGATGAAAGAGTAAATGTAATAAGAGAAGCTCATACATCTCTCATTTCTGGTCATTTTGGGGTTGGTACGACAATTGCACAGTTACAAAGATATTGTTATTTTCCTCAAGTGAATAAAATAGTTTCCAAGTATATCAAAGGGTGTGTTATGTGTGCCACAAGAAATCCTAGCAACAAAAAGTTGGGATTATATACGCCACTTCCAGTGCCTTCTCAACCATGGGAAACTATCTCCCTGGATTTTGTAGGGGGCTTGGCGATGTCCAGGACAGGTCATGATTATCTATTTGTTGTCATGGATAGATTCAACAATATGTGTATTTTGATGCCATGCAAGAAACATGTCACAACTGAACAAACAACACATGTGTTCTTTGCTTGTATGGGTTCATTTTGGACTTCCTACATCTATTATATTAGATTGAGACTCTTGCTTTTTGGGAAAGTTTTGGTTTCATTTATGGGAGCTCATGGAAACTAAGTTAAATCAGAGAAGAACTTTTCATCCATAGACAGATGGACATACAGAGGTGGTAAACATAATAGTGGTACATCTACTTCGAGGGTATTGCACCAAGAATCCTAAGTTATGGGATGAACAATTACCTTATGTACATCATGCTTATAATCATGCCATGCATTCTTCTAATTAGAAAACTCCTTTTGAAGTATGTTTGGGGTATTTTCCTAAATCACCTATGGAATTTTCTTTTGGAGAAGCAAGTAAAGAAGATGGATAGGATGATACAAACAAAGCTAAAAGGTTCATTCAAAATATTCAACAGGTACATCAAGCAGTGCAAGAACAATTGGACAAAATTTAATCCAACTACAATATGAGGCATGATAAACATTGGGTTGATCATCAATTTGAAGTCGACGATAAAGTATGGTTAGATATCAACAAGGATAAAATGAAAGGTGAAGGTAAAAATCAAAGGCCAAACTAGTATGGTCCATTCAAGATCTCGGAGAAGATTGGTACTAATTCCTTTCATTTAGATCTACCAGCCTACATGAAAATATATTTAGTGGTAAATGTTGAGAATTTGAAGCTTTATGAGCCTACTATGATTATGGATGAAGATGAAAGTATTCAGGTTCTGATAGTTGATGATTTTTCTCTAGAATATTTGGACGAGCTACATGAAGATGTTATTCTCAACAAAAGAATCAAGACTTCACAAAAGTAAAGAAAAATGGATGGAGATCGGAAGGGTGAGGGAACTCTACCCTCACTTAGTTGTTGATTAATAAAAAAATTTGGTGATCCAAAAGGATTCCAATGGGGAGGAATGATCCAGGAGGATCCAAGAATTCTCATAGTGGTCCAGAAGGAGCTAGAATGGCCATAGAGGTCCATAAAGGTTCATAAATTTTTTAAAAAAAATATGCCAAATGCTCTTGAAAATTCCACCAATGCATAGATCTCGACGATAAATTTCCAACGACGCAAAAATTTCCCCAAATAGAGTTTGTATGCAAAAGATATGGCCAACCAAAGTTCAAGTCAACCAGGTCAAAGGTCAAAGTCAAAGGGGTCAAAGTGACACATGTCACCACTACAAGGGTGACATGTGGCAATGACGTGGCCACACCCCAAGGAGCCACGTGGTAGGATCTTACGTTGATTGGGCAAGTGATGTGGCAATTGTACATGTTACATGGACTAGTTGTTTATCGACACGTGGCAAGGACAAACCAATGAGAGGCTGCCATGTGGCAGCCTCCCATTGGTCATTAATATTTAAGGTTTTTTAAAATTTATGGGAGTCGATGGGGGCCCAACCTGCGACCTCCATAAACCTTACCCAAGCCTCCACTACCAATGTGCTACACAAGTGTTGCTTAACCTTAATGGGTGCAATGTTTATTTGAATTCATGCATTGTAATGGGTGGCGGGAAAAAGGGTTGAGGGCCTAAGCCCTGGATCCATAGTTCTCTTGATGTATCATATAACCATAACTGTAATCTCCACAAAGGGTTTAAACCATATCATATAACAAACCGACGTATATAACATATGGTTATATACCATATAACCAATAAAACAACAAATGCACATTGTGGTGGATCGAACCTAGAACCTCCAGGCTATATTCTAGAGTTCTAACCACTATACCATGCAAGCCATTTGTTATAACAACCCAAACAATAAGCATTTAAATGGATGATGACGTCAGTGTGAAGTTCGGGCCGGTTTGGGCCATTGGCGCATGGACCAAGAGAATTACACACATAGACTCATAATTATGCAGAGTATAGCCTTGAAGTACGTACCTGAAGGTAGCTAGGCTTTGAGGGTGCATCGTAATGCATGCCACAAGGTTCCGAAACAAAATATTAAGAACTTTATACTCATTTTTCATAATTTTTCACAAGGAATTCAATGGTGTACTCTGTTTTTGAATTTGAGAAACACAGAAAAAGGTCATTGTAAAGAACAAACATTTGAGTATTAATAAAGAGGTCTCTATTGGAAGTGGACCAAGAGGTGTACCCCAAATTGAATGAACTCTGTTATAACATTTGTGTATGTGATTTCATCATTGTTGTTCATTTTGTGTTCAATTATTTGTAAGTTATTTATCATTAAAGTATTTGGTTAGATAAGTTGATATGGATTTAAGAGAGGAATGAACTGATTAACAGACTGAATACAATAAACACAGTGATATGAAGAATAAAATAGATATCCAGTGAAAAATATCTTCTATTGAATAATGAAATAGGATGAAACTATAAAACTACAGAATTGAAACACTTGCTCGAATGGTGGTAGCTATCTCTGAGAAGAGATATGGCTACTACGCGCATCCGTCTGAGTAGAATGGATTACAATGAGGCTCCAAAGGCCTTTTTGATATTACTCATGAATTCTAAAACAATAGACATCCAAAAACCTAACCCTAGAAGGTGAAACGCCAAAAGTCATGTGGGCCCCTATGGGTAAGTTGGTGCAAGTTGGTACCTCAACTTCCCAGGGTCGTAACTTTTGCATACGACCTTCATTTTAGGCACATGATAGCCCATTGGAAAGGTATTTCAGAGAAATACACATTTCATTGTCAAAATCTAACTTTGTCTACAGTTTGACTTTGGCGAGCCAAAAAAACAACGTTTAGTGCCCCAAAACGACCCTGGAAGTACAAAAAGATGTGCTGACATGAAAAGATACAAAACAAGCTAGCTAGATTAGGAGAGAGGCCACTAGTATCCACCTGGAGGATGTGTGGGGCTTTAGACAACCCCAAAAGTGTAGAACCCACAATTACAAAGAAGTACACAAGAATGTGTTGAACAAAAATGGACAAGAGGAGCCAGTTGGAATAGGTGAGTGTCCACCAATATCCACCTGGATCAATCCTCCCCCCTTAGGAAGAAATGGTCTCCATTGCATTGAGTTTCCCCATCGGGTGAGGAAACTTCCACTAGATTTGGCCCCGGGTGAGCCACTTTCCTTGGTGTAGGAGTTGTCGTGCCTTGACAACCCGATAAAGTTGGATCCTTTGCTAGCGAGTGCCCTTGACCTGTGTGTCCACTATCAGATCAGTGGAGTCTTGTTCCATGCAATAAAGGTTGAGCTCTGTTGGTGTCAATTGTTATATGATCTTTGAGGTGTCTGATAATGGTGGAAAATATGGCTGAAGGAGGTCCACATTGAACACTGGATGTAGGCCAAGGAAGGGTGGAGTGTTGAGCTCAAAAGCATTGCTACCCACAACCTTAGTGATAGTGTAATGCCCATAGAGAAGTGGGAGAAGCTTCCGATGGGCCCCCATGAGACTCTCCTTCTTCAAATGTAAACAAACTTTGTTGCCAACATAAAACTAGTGTGGTACCCTATGTTGATCATGGTGCTTCTTGTACTTAGCATTGGATTTATGAAAAATCTCTTGGACTTGTTGGCGGATGTGATGAATCCACTCAATGAATCTGGTGGCTTTTTCGATCGTAGAATGATCATGGGAATAGTCTGTCTATGCGGTGGCAAGAGGAAGTGCAACATCAATGGGTCCCAAGGGTTGGAATCCCAGACCCACCTGAAATGGGTTATGGCCAGTGGAGCTATGGAGAGACATGTTGTAACTGTGTTGAACATAGGGGAGATTCTCGTCCCATGTGCATGGATGCTTAGAATTGTACATGTGCAGGATGTGCACAATCATCTGATTGATGATATTTGTTTGGCCATTGGTTTGGGGGTGGAAAGTAGTGGATTTTGCGAGCTTGGTGTCCAACAGAGACTAGAGACTCGATCAAAATGTGCTCAAGAACCTGCTATCCTAGTCGGAGATGATGGTCTGTGGTATCCCAAAGTGGACCCACACTCATTCGAAGAAGAGCTTGGTATTATCTGCTACTATGATATTCTTCTTGCAGGCTGTGAGGATGGCCATCTTTGAAAACCGATCAACGACCACAAATATGCAGTCATTTCCTTGCTTGGTGGATGACAAGCTAGACATGTAATCCATTGAGATGGATTCCCAAGGCTTCTCGAGAATATGAATAGGAGTGCATAAGCCTTGATTCTTGATGGATGGCTTGGAAATGGCACATGCAGTGCAATATCTAATATACTTCCTGACGTCCTATTGAAGTTTTGGCCAATAAAATGTTTTTGAAGAAAGGCCATAATTTTCTCCACGCCAAAATGTCCTGCCACCTGACTGTAGTGGGTTTCCCAAATAAAATTTGCACCCTCACATATATGAACATAGAAATGGCCCAGGTGGCATAAGATTCCACCTTGAATGTGAAAATCGGTGACAGTTGCACCTGTACCCTAGAGCTGATAAGTGGTGGTGAAGTCTAGATCTTGCCGATAAAGTTGGGGCCACTTAGATGCTTCATGTCCACATGAATGGAGCACAGTGGTGAGTGCAACCACATGAGGCCGACTGAGGTAGCCAATGACACGATTGGAGATACCTGTCTTATACTTGATGTTGATATGGAATTGTTGCAGGTAAGTGGACCACTTCTAATGGAGGTCGTTCTACAATTTCCCTTGTGTCTGTATGAACTACAAAGGTTTGTGATCCGTGTGTATGATCGTATCTTTTCCCAAAATGTAATGTTTCCATTGACGATAGGCTTGTACAATGGAATATATTTCCTTGTCATAGGTGGGGTATTTCTAGAATGTGTCAGAGAGTGTATCACTATGGTATGCCACCATATGCCCATGATGAGTGAGAACTATGCCCACATCATAGTCAGATACATCAGTATCAATCTCAAACGGAGCTGAGCACAACTGATGCTTCAGATCATCGAATTCTCATTGCTTCTCCTTCCCCCACATGAAATTGTCCCTATCACCGCCCTTGGTCACCTGACTGAGGGCCCATGCAATATGGGAGAATCCCAACATGAACCATCAATAGAAGTTGGCTAGTCCCAAGAAGCTCCGAAGCTCGGTTAGCGTGGTCAGGGCTGGCCAGTCACGGATGTCTTGGATATTAGCTGGATTAACATGTACCCCATGCTCATCAACAATGTAGCCCAAGCATTGGACCTTGTTCATGCCAAAATATCATTTTTCCAAGTTGACATATAGCTTGTTGTGCCGTAGAGTGCTCAAAACCTGTTGAATATGCCGCATGTGCTTCTCCCACGTCCTGCTGAAGATGAGGATGTCATCCAAATATACCACCACAAAGGAGTTGGTGAAGGGTCTCAATACATCATCCATCAACCTCATGAAAGTGGTTGGTGCATTGGTTAAGCCAAAGGGCATGAATATCCATTCAAAGAGAACTTCTTTATATTTGAAGGATGTCTTTCATACATCAGTTGGTTTGATGGGAACCTGGTGCTAGCCAGACTTAGGTCAATCTTGCTGAAGAAATTTTCCCCCTTGAGTTGGTGAAGAAGGTCATCAATCCTAGGAATGGGGTACCAGTTCCTGACTGTGATTTTGTTTAAGGCTCTGTAATCAATGCAGAGTCACCACGTCCCATCCTTCTTCTGCACCAATACAATCAGGCTTCCACAAGGGGAGGAGCTGGGTTTGATGTGCCCCTTTCGAAGCATCTCTTGGATATGTTTCCTGATTTCATCATTTTCCATCAGTGAGCGATGATAGAATAGTCCATTAGGTAAAGGTGTGACATTGGTTAGATCAATTGGATGCTTGACTTGACAGTGTATCGGTACCCCTGTACGTGAGGAGAAGATGTCTCTGTATTCTTCCACAATCCTGTCCACTTGATTCTACTGCAAAGAGAGGCTCTGTGTAGAGGCCAAGGATGTGGCGATGACCTTCTGCTTACTATGAGCACCGATCACAAAGAAGATGAACTACTCGGTCCGTGAGATGACCTTTTGTATTTCTTAGTAGATATTAAAGAAATAGTAGTAGGTGGCGCTACATCTAGTATCCTGTACAATTGTCTACCCAAAGTAATAATAACACTGTGGGGTCTAGACTCATACATAGCATGACACTTCCACAAATATGGTTGTATGAAAATAACATCACAAAATACAAGGGGGGAAATATCACAGAGTACCTCATCTTTGAAAGGCTTGATGTCATAGGGCAGACGACACTGTTGGTTGACACATAGATCTCTTCCTTGGCGAAGCCAATTGATGGTGTAGGGTTGCGGGTGTAGTGTCTTTGACAGGTCCAACCAGTTGACGAACTCTGCTGAAATCATGTTCTTCTGACTACCGCTATCAACAATGAAATGAAGCAGAGATCCCTTGACCCACATCTGCGAGTGAAAGAGGCATTCTCCTTCCTTTGGTTCTTCTGGTTCACTTGGAAGGAATTTGGTGGTAGTGATAGTGGCATTGGGTTCAACATTGATAATCCGTTTCCCTCCTTCAAGATTTGATTTGGAATCATAATCAGCCTCTGACTTGGAAGCCTTTAGTTCAACCATGAGGGACTGCTTGGAGCGACATTCTTCGGTGTTGTGCCAAGGAATTTTATGGTACTCACACCATTTTCCCCTGTCCTTCTTCGTCTTCTCATTGCCCTTCTTGTGTTGCATCTTGGACTGGTTGTCCTGAGGGCGACCATCTTGACCTGGTCCCTTGCTGTGTGGGTTGGGGCTACCTTTTCCCTGCTTCAGTTGGGAGGGGTTTGTAGATCCAAACTCTCGCCTTTTCTACTTGAATTTTTGCTCGATCTTGACAGGGTATCTATAAGCTGTGCCCAATGAGGCGATGTCCATAAACTCCATTTCTGTTTGAATGTATCTATGCAAACAATCGAGATATTTGAGCACCATATGATGCTCAAAGTCTTTGATACCCAATTTGGTGTGTAGGGTATGGAAAATATTGGTGAAATCTAGTACCGTCTGGTCCCTTTCTTTACGTAGGGTGGTCCATCTAGTGTATTGGTCCTCATAGCTTCCAACATGGTAGTATTGTTCTTTAATGGCATCCCGGAAGGAATCCCATGTAGGGGCCACCACAAACATCACAGATTCCTCCACATCCCTTTTCTCAAAGTAAGTATCCCACCAGTCTTTAACATGGGGAATGACCTTGAGGAGTGAAAAAGGGATATTTTCCCTATCAGAAAAATTGTGGACCGAAAAATACCCTTCAAGCAGATTCAACCATTTATCTACCACATCCACATCTACCAGTCCTTCAAATAATGGAATATCGAATTTTACTTGTACCCTGAAGGGGGTTGCATGGCCACTTGATGAAGATACTTCTCATGTGGGCAGTCATCAAAGGATCTGCTCGAAGTTGTCCATCATTTCGTTCCTTTGTCATGCGAGGGCTTCCTTGAGCAAGATTTTAATAGGATCTACTGCTTCATCATATTTATTTTCATCCCCCATGGGTTGTTGTCGAGCTCGGAGCAACCAATCTTGTAATGGATCAATTAGTTCAAGTCCCAACTTCTTATACCCAGATCTTGTCGGGGACATGCATGGAGAAAAATAAATGAAGAGCAGATCGCTCTGATACCATAGATCTAGATTTAGGAGCGAAACAATCTGATTAATAGACTAAATACAATAAACACAGAGATATGAAGAATAACATAGATATCCAGTGAACAATATCTTCTATTGAATAATGAAATAGGTTGAAACTGTAAAACTGCATAACTGAAACACTTGCTTGAATGGTGGTAGCTATCTCTGAGAAGAGATGTGGCTGCTATGCACATTCGTTTGAGAAGAATGGATTGCAATGAGGCTCCAGAGGATTTTTTGATATTACTCATGAATTCCAAAACCCTAGACATCCAAAAACCTAACTGTAGAAGGTGAAACGCCAAAAGTCACGTGGGCCCCTATGGGTAAGTTGGTGTAAGTTGGTACCTCAAATTCCCAGGGTCATAAATTTTGCATACGACCTCCGTTTTAGGCATGTGATCACTTGTTGGAAAGGTCTTTCAAAGAACTACACATTCCGTTGTCAAACTTTGACTTCATTTACAATTTGACCATGGAGAGACAAAAAAACAATGTTTAGGGCGCCAAAACGGCCCTGGAAGTACAACAAGATGTGATGACATGAAAACATACAAAATAAGCCATTTGGATTAGGAGAGAGACCACCAATATCCACCTGGAGGATGTGTGGGGCTTCAGACATCCCCAGAAGTGTAGAACCCACAATTACAAATAAGTACAGAAGAACGTGTTGAACAAAAACGGACAATAGGAGCTAGTTGAAATAGGTGGGTGGCCACCAATATCCACATGGATCATAAGTATTTCACATGTAAATTGCAAGTAGTCAAGCAATCATTATTCTTTCAAAGATCAAGTAGATGTTTATATGTATTTAAATACTAATCAACATCTAAGTATTTTTTGAATCATCCATGGTGCTTTTTTGATGGTGCCAAATAACAGATCACAAAATTTCTATAGTGCTTATGAGATTTTTTCTTTTCTTGATAATTATTTCATCAAATTCACGGCAAGCTTGGGTCCAAGAACAAATAATTTAGTTGAACCCTTAGATTTAAGAAGCCTCCTAAAATTGGAAAAAGAGAAAAGGGTTAATCATTTGTAGTCCACGGGGATTCTTCAATTCTTATCAACTAGATGACATTTGATAATCATATTTAGAATTTGACTCTGAGACCACCAATAAATCATTTGAAATTAGAGTCTAGGATTTTTCATGATATTTCATATACCCATATATTCATAGAACTTGATACGATAGTAGATGACCTCTCTAAGGAAATACAACATGTTGAAGATGGTCTCTTGATGCTAAAAGAATAACTAGATGAAGTTCTATCACATATTACTTAACCAATGACATGAAGTGGTTGTTTGATAGTTGATATTATCTAAATTATGTTTTCCTAATATGGTAATAGAGAAATTTATTGTTTTATTTTTATTTATGTATAAATTCCATCAACTAGGCTAAAATTTCAATAAAATATATGTTAGAAAATTATTATGTTTAACTAGGTGATTTATATTTCCTTTAAGAATATGAAAAGTTTTTTTTTGACAAAGTGCCAAAAACACCTAAAAAAATAATTATCCATTCAACTATGAAATAAAATTATGATTTTTTTCTTTAAAAATAAAATGAAACACATATATTAGAAATGGAATATAAATGCATTAGAAATAGAATAAAAAAATAACAAATATGACATGGAAACATTAATTAATATATGCATATCAACAATTTCCTTACTCTTAATTCATATTCTCTATAAATTATAACATAATTTTCTTTCTCCTAATTCATATTCTCTATAAATTACAACACAAATTTCTGACTCTTAATTCATATTCTCTGTAAATTACAACATAATTTCCTTACTCTTAATTCATATTCTCTATCATTTACAACATAATTTTCTTATTCTTAATTCATGTTCTTTATAAATTAGAGCATAATTTCCTTACACTTAATGCATATGCTTTTGGAGTCCATTACCTTTAAAATCATTTCATATGTTTTTACACTATATTTGAAAATCCACATTACATTTAAATAGAATTAAAATTAAAATAACTAAGAATACACAAATCACACTTAATGCACTTCAATTATTCAAATAATTAAGAATGTGTTATCCCTGATTTTTAGGGATAACTAAGGAGATGATGTCTCGAGGCCCTCAGGTTGTAGATATGGAGTACCGAGATGTGTATGGTTGACAATGTCTACACAAACAGACAAAGACCCGCATCACCACCACACCACCTCAGTTTATCATGATGACATTCACCACATTAGCTTGCTTTCAGAAGACAACGAGTCTTTCTCCATGAGGTACAAGTTAGGTATTGTGGTAAGTGTCACTTTAATATTTCAGGCATTTTGAGTATGTCTCATTTCAAACTTCTTTTGATCATGTAGCATCTACTTGGAAATCATGCTCTTTGCCTTGTTTCACCTTGGTGGTTGACATTGTAACCTAGTAAGTGGTCACCCTCAGGGATGGGTTTGATACTGGGAGGTCCCCTTGACAATTAATCCTTCCATTCCTGATCATACTTATCAGTTTCCACACTTCATCCTCTGATCTCCCTATCTTTTGGGATTTTTGGGTTTAGTGACACAAGAAGGGATTGTCCCTCATTTCATGGGAAGAAGGAGCTGAAGGCCCAGAGGGAATGTAGCTGGAAAAAGATAAGAGCCAAATCATAACCTTCCCGATGATGTCCCAAAGAGGTCTTGAGAACAATGAAATGTTTCTCCTAAAAAAACAAAGACCTGTAAAAGAAAATACACATTTTATAAAATGTCCCACTTGTTGAGGGATCTACACAAGTGTGTTACAAGATTGATTTTACCCCTATGGAACTTTTTGTACCTCTCCCTTCAAGTGACACTGTGGTACTACCCCCCAAGTTTTATTTTACCCATAGGGAGTACCCAGTTGTTATGGACCTTAATTAATTAATGGAAATAACTGGGCTTGGAAAAGGATGCATTGAAAACGAAGGTGCAACATACCCTCTACAAAGGCACCCATAAATGAGACACTACGAAGCCTTGTATGTCACGAGCCCCATGCCCAAAAGTATTTCCCCCATCGAATTCATTTTCTCCACATGGCTTAGAGAGGGGTCCACTTGGGAAACACTTCTTGACTTGAGGAATGAATCACCAGATAGGTCACCTTGTCAACCCTCCCATACCTAAACTTGGAAAATTGCATAGAGTCTTTGAGCACTTGTTTAGATTCATGAGGTGGTTTTTGATATACATTCTTAGATGGATCTTATATTAAGTGTGGTTTTACTTTACATGATGCTTTGACTTGAGATCCTTGGAGTGCACACTTGTTTGTCTTTGTAGGACCTTGTTGATGGACATTTTGGAGGAAAAATCTTAGCTTGGGCCTTCATTGGGGAAATAAGCCCACAAGCTGGATGTCATGGCCCATATACCAGATGATACCTAGCCTTCTTCCATACCAACAACTTGCTTGGGAGCTCTTATACCATGTTTATAAGCTTAACGTCTTGTTTGGGGCTAGGGCATGTGGTGGTGAAGATGGACATTTGGCACATTTTGGTGGAAGACCCCTTACATTGAGGAGGAGACTCTTGAATTGAAGACACATGTACTTTGGAGGCCTAGCACTATGTTCTCCAACCCCAACGACTTCCTACATGTGTCAAAACATCACCCCTCAAGGGGGTGATATCATGTTTTAGGTTTTTTTTTATGTGCAAATTAAATTTAAAGTTGTAAAGGGGAAAAATAAAGGGAAATGTCTCCCTTATTTTGTGGTTTACCCTTGTTAAGTGGAAAAACACTTTTTAGGATATTTGTGTAAATAAGGATCATTTCTATTTCATTTTCATCATGACTCTCCCATTTGGAGAAAGATACTTGGATGAAATTTGCGCTCTCTTTGGGCAATTTGGATCTCTTTCTCTTGTGCAAATGTATTTTGGTGATTATATTGGTATATTGTGGAGCTAAGGTGGTGAAAACCTTTTGTATACTTTGTCTCTTGCTTATGAATGGACATTTCTTGGTGAACTAAGGTTTTATATTGCATCTCTCTTGGAATTGGTAAGAAAAATCTGCAATTTGTTAGTTCTTCTTGCTTCTTTCATAGTGTTGTTGGTTGAAACCCTAGGAGGAGTATAAGTGCATACACCCTTCAACAAGATTCATCTCATTTCTAGTTGATAAGTCATTTTGGGACAAGGTTTCTAGGAGGAGTACACGGGTTACACCCTCCTAGATTTACCTAAGTTTGATTTACATTCCCTAGGGAGTAAAAGGGATTACACCCCTAGGGATATTTTTGATCTAACTCTTACATCCAAGACTCCATTTACCCAATATTTTAAAGGTACTAATATGAAATTTGCATTGGAGAAATAAAATTGCTTTCATTGGGTAATGCAATTTTACGAGATTTTCAAATTGTTTGAAGTGGAATCAATTATGTGCTCTACTGGCTTCCTTGAGCCATTAGGGCGCCCTCTTTGGCCAAGGATATCTTATTTATGTCATAACATAAATACTACATACATTAGGGCTGCAACAATTTCTAGAAAGTCGCCAAATTGCTACTTTAAATTTTTCTCTCTTTTCAACCACTAGAATTTGCTAGAAAGTTGCGATAATAATCTACTTGTCATTGTGCATCTTTTAGGTGGCCTACTTGAAATTTTTGGTGGTTGTAATTTTCTTCTGTAGAATTCTTTTGATACAGCTATAAGACTGCTATATTATCTCTACAATAACTTCTTTGAAAACCCTATATTGTTTCTAAAGTCTTTCTCTATCTCACTTGAGTTATACTAGTCATTGCTAGCTTATCTCTTGCATCTTTAACTAGAATTTCAGTGACTTATCTAGAAGCTTTGATTATCATTTACTTTTTGATTTGTATCATTGTTCACTATTTCTATACAGGACAAAAAGCTTCACTTGGTTTTCCATTGGATATATTGACTTGTATCTTTTTCTTTTCTTGTGTCTCGGGAAGGTACACCTATCTTTCACAGGTACTCAAGCACTTGAAAACCATTGAATATCTCCAAGACTCATTCCCAAGACACTTTCCACTTGGTAGTTTGATCTATATGGGAATCATCTTCCATAACCTCACTTTCCATCTCATTTCCCCCTAGTGTCACCCGAGATTCCCCCCTTGTGTAGGATTTCTTCTTCACTAAAGTGAGGGGAGGTTTTATCTAAGGTGACAGTGGGTAGAATCTCCCATATTTCTCTCCATATTGTGAATTGGTTCGATTTTTTCCCAACCTACAGTTTACGCGATAACATTTTGGTGTTGTTACCAGAGAGGATTTTGAATCCTCTTTAGTTCTCTAATGACACTTTGGAAAGCTTTGATCCCAAATCCTTTTCTCATAAGATTGCTTGGAGAATCCATTTGAGGGAAGGTCCCTTTTCTATTTTTGATGAGCTTTTCATAAAGTTCATTTGGAGACTCCATTGAGGTATTACCCTAAGTAATGGAACCATGGCATCACAGGACTTACCATGGACATTCCATAAGGTGTACCCTTCTATTGATGTTCAAAATATCCCTGTATATCCAAATCATTTCTCTGTGGAGTTGAGGGAAAGTTTCCCCAAGTTCAGTGGTGACCCAATTCTAGTAGTCACCCATGTTTTGAAATATATGAAGTACGCTTCGAGTATAAATGTATTGCATGAAGATGCGATAATGAAAATTTTTGCATCTTCTCTGGAATCAAGTCAAAGGAAGTGGCTTTCACACTCCTGTGATCTGAAAAGTATCCAGTCTTCTACAAATATCATCGAAGAATTTCTCAGGCATTGTTGACCAACTACTCAGAAGTTGAAAAATACTTTCCAAGAGCTCAAAGATGCTTTTTACAGAGAAGGTTTTCCAGTGGATGACAAGACGATAAGTGAGGAATTTAAAACTAAATAATAGTATCATCCACCCACTTTAGAAGAGGTACTAGAAGAACAGATCCATGAAGAAATTTGCCAAGAAGAAGAAGACCCTAAGGAAGTACAACATTCAGAGGAGTAGGATGGGACATTGGTATCCTTTCTCCCACTTGATGAGGATGAAGTTGTCCTGCCTTACCTTTTTCTTGCAGATGAACATGAAGAAATGATTAGCCTTGATGATGAAAATGATCCCATGGAGAACCTATCTGATGTGGTTGATCAACATATTGATGATTTCATATATGTTGGGAGACACAGATGGGATGCGAGTTGTTTCATTTTTTATAGAGATCCCATTTACGACATTGAAAGTAGCTCTCAAGAAAAAGGGTTTGATTTGTCATCTTCAGATGACTAGTCTTCATGCATATATGATTCATATTTTTGGTAGCCTGATGGTGATATGGCCATAGATTTGTTCCGTCCATGCGAGGATGACTTGTCACAACATATTCAGGGTGATTTTTAGTCATCCCTTTGGAGTTGTGATGCACATCGTTTTGGGGATGTAGACTTGTTCTATGAGAATTTTCATTGACCTTCATCCTCAATTTTAGATGAACACCAGGATGTGGCCATCCTAAAGAAATCAAAGGATAACTCTACAAAGCAAAAGTATTTTCATCTTAGATATTTTTACAATGATTCGTAGATGAATATTTAACTTTTTTACTTCTCTAGACCTGAGCCTATCCCTTACCTTATTTCTTCTTCTCATAGAAATCATGGGGTCTTCTTGGATCTCTCATATCTTCTCAGTCTTCAAGAAGCAATGATCATGCTAACAGGGATGAATATGAGTCGTCGCCTACATGTGATAGTCTCGTTCAGAGATGGACCAATTAGGCTCACGACCATTCTTTCCAGCATGATTTCCTCCCTCCCACCCATATTTATAAGTTCCACTTCATGATTCACTATATGTTTATTTATGCTCATGATTATTTTTTGCTTAACTTATCCTTGTTGTATTACATGATTAAGCACAAGGGGGGATACCTTGATGAAATGATGAACAAGTGGTTGTACTAGTTGTATGAATTCACCTAACATTTCTGGACCTAACCTTCAAGGCCCCAGGGCCCCAGGTAAGTAGGTAGGTCATCTTGATTTCTTGCATTTGCATCTTGATTGATCATAGTAGCTTAGACACATTTCATGTTTCATTTTTCTCTACTTACATATTGCTTTCATCATATCACATATTAGTTTAGGGATTTTGAAAAATGCTTTAAATTTTCTTTTCTATATTAGTTGTCAATTTTGAAGTTTTTGGATTTTTTATTATATGAGTAAAGGGTGAGTAGAGTCACCGTAGATTTTGCAGTTTTATGTTTCAGTGTAGGCAGGGGTCCAACTAGGATATGTTGAGGTTCTCATGCACTCTATGACAAGTACATGTCCCCATGTAGGAGCCAGATGTTATCCCC
Source organism: Picea engelmannii (assembly GCA_009831015.1). Taxonomy (NCBI): domain Eukaryota; kingdom Viridiplantae; phylum Streptophyta; class Pinopsida; order Pinales; family Pinaceae; genus Picea; species Picea engelmannii. The sequence goes on along the minus strand of ML785764.1, from coordinate 463,703 downwards.
AATTCCTAGGGATAACTAAGGAGATGATGTCTCGAGGCCCTCAGGTTGTAGACATGGAGTATCGAGAGACATATGGTTGATATCATCCACACACACAGACATATACCCACATCACCACAAGACCACCTCAATTCATCATGATGACGTTCACCACATCATATTTCTTTCATAAGACAATGGGTCTTGCTCCATGAGGTACAAGTCAGGTATTGTGGTAAGTGTCACTTTAATATTTCAGGTATTTTGGGTATGTTGCATTTTAAACTACTTTTGATTATGTAACATCTTCTTGGAAATTATGATTTTTTCCTTGTTTCACCTTGGTGGTTGACATTGTGCCCTAGTAAGTGGTCACCCTTAGGTATGGGTTTGCTACTAAGAGGTCACCTTAACAAGTCATCATGCCATTCCCAATCATACTTATCATTTTCCACACTTTGTCCTCTCATCTCCCTATCGTTTGGGATTTTGGGGTGTATTGACCCAAGAAGGGATTGTCCCTCATTTCATGGGAAGAAGGGGTTGAGGCCCAGAGGGAATGTAGCTGCAAAAATATGAGAGACAAATCATATCCTTCCGATGCTCACCCAAAGAGGTCTTGAGAACAATGAAATGTTTCTCCTAAAAAATCAAAGACCTACAAAATCAAATACACATATTATAAAATGTCTCACTTGTTGAGGGATCTACAAAAGTGCGTTACAAGCTTGATTTTACCCCGATGGAACTCTGTGTACCTATCCCTTTAAGTGACATTGTGATACTTCCCCCCAAGATTTATTTTACCCATAGTGAGTACCTAGTTGTTTTTGACCTTAATTAATTAATGGAAATAACTAGGCTTGGAAAAAGGATGCATTGAAAATGAAGGTGCAACACACCCTCTAAAAAGGAACCCATAAATGAGACACTATGAACCCTTGTATGTCACAAACCCCATGCCCAAAAGTTTTTCTCCCATCCACTTCATTTTATCCACCTATCTTAGAGAGGGGTCAACTTGGGAAACACTCCTTGACTTGAGGAATGAATCACCCAACAGGTCACCTTGTCAACTGTAACGTCCCCAACCACCAACATCCGGGCAACGCCACTACTCATACACTTCACTTAGCTCTGATAGCAATTTCTAACATCCCCAACCACCAACAACCGGGCAACATCACAGAGGTACATACACACACACACACACACACACATATATATATAACATGCATTTCTAATGAATTTAAAACAAATAACACATAATTACTACTAACATATAGACTCAAATGGAATTGACAGTAATTCCTACATGCAACGGAACACATGATAACATTTCAAGAATAACATACATGCATAACATACATAATTAAGCACATAAATGATACTTATCTTTTAACTGGAGAAAAAACCACCAACTACGTGCAAACCTTCCATGAACCTCCCAGCCTTATACCACACTGCTCATCACTCTCAGCAGTGGGTCACCCCCAAGCTGGGACTAAACTTCACCGGGCAAGGGATTCCTAGGCTAGGCAAGGTCAATAGGAAAGTCACACAGTTTAAGAGGAAGGATTCTCTCCCAGGAGCCACTTATGCCCACTGCTTATAGACTCTCATTCCCCACATGTATGCCCCACCCCAAAAGTATACACCTTCACTGTCACACAGTCCATCGACTGGTCCACCTCCCTTACCTTGGGCTTTAGCAACAAGCCAGACTAGAATTCTCAGAGCTCTGTAGTAGCTACGAGACTCCCTCCAAGAGAACTCACTTCCTCAACACTCTCTCTCATCTGGAGAGAGTTTCTCATAGGCCTGACAACCTACTTCTTCAATCACAAAAACCTCTCTCACCTGGAGAGAGAGTTGCTCATAGGCCTGACAACCCGCCTCTTCAACCACGGGCTTGAAAATCCGCCTCTTCAAACCACAATAGCTAAGTCGGGTAAGTCAAGGGATGACTCAGTAAATTACAGAGGTGCACAATGGCCACAGGTTCAACAATGGAAGAAATGGTTGACTGCGTGCTTTCTCAGTGCATGAGTGAACTCGTGAGGAGAGATGGGGTAGACTGGTATAGCATAGCGAAGATGGTGAGAGCATGAGAGCCAAAACTGTCTGTCTGTGAACTTCCCTGCGTACGTGAGTGAGTGCCTCAGTCCCTCCCCAACAACAAGAACTTCCCCCTTAAGTTTGCATGTTCCTGAGCCGACACCTGTCGCTCATAAAGCACATTCCTTTCCCTTTGGAAGTCACTCGTCCTTGCCCAGGAACTTAGTATAAAAACACATCCTTTTAAGCAAATTTTGGAATAATAATAAATTATTATTCTTTTGGACTTAAGCCCTTAGGCTTAGCCCCTCTTTCCAACCTCTCAGCCCCCTCTCCCTTACCCAGCCTAGTGGAGATTAGTCCCCCATTCTCTTTTATTGTGGTTTGTGTACACACATCGATGTTTTTATATTAATAATATGAATATTTACATGTACAAAACATGCTCCTGCCCTTTAACACCTAGGCTCTTCGGCCTACTAACACATAAGCCTACCAACTTATAATTGCTCGGATCACCATCCTACAAAACATGTTTACAATTCATAATACAACTGGGGCTTGTCCCAGGAATATTACAATCCCCTCCCCTTATTTTTTCACTGTCCTCAGTGCAACGTATTTACACAACATCAACAAGATTTTCAAAATCTTCAAAAATATGCGCGTATTCATCCCGCATAGAATCCTCATGCTCCCATGTCATGTCCTCAGGACCATACTAGGTCCATTGGACCTTTACAAGCCCTATGGTTCGATTCCGAAGCTGTTTTCTCTTTCGGTCCAATATGCACACCAGATGCACTTGCAAGATGCCTTCTTGCTCCACCTGAATCACATTCCAATCAATAACATGGTTAGCATCAAGTATATATTTCTTAAGAAATGAAACATGAAACACATTATGTACAATCATGGATGCAAGTAATGCAAGAATATATGCAACTAGTCCAATCCTTTCTAGGATTTCAAATGGCCCACAATATCTGGTTGCCAACTTGGAACAGTTTCCCAGCTTCAAGGAACTTCTGTTGGCTTTCACTTTCTAGAAAACATGATCACCCACTTTAAACTCCCTGTGGGTCCTGTTCTTATTAGAATAACTTTTTTGCCTGTCTTGGGAAGCCTTCAAATTCTTCTTAATCTTCATCATTTGCTCTTCCATTTCCTTGAGCAACTCTGGCCCAACCATTTCCCTATCAACTGGGTTGTCCCAACTTACTGGGGTGTTTCACTTTCTTCCATAAAGTGCTTCAAATGGGCTCATCTTCAGTGATGCTTGATACCCATTGTTGTAGGAAAATTCTACCAAGTGTAGGTAGTCTTCCCATTTAGATGGTGTGCCCATCACATACATCCTTAGCATGTCCTCTATCACTTGGTTCACCCTTTCTATTTTCCCATCAGACTTAGGATGTTAGGATTTTTTGAAGTTCAGATTCGTTTTGAACCCTTTGAATAACCCCTTCCAGAACTTTGAGGTAAATTTTGGGTCTCTATCAAACACAATTGTCTTGGGAATACCATGCAATCGTGCTACTTCCCTCATATAGATATCGACAACATTAGTTGCCTTGTGAGTAGTGTTCAATGGAATAAAATTAGAATCTTTCATAAGCTTATCCACCACCACCATGATGGAATCATGTTGTTTATTTGTTCTGGGTAATCCTGTGATAAAATCCATTGTCACCACTTCCCACTTCCACTAAGGAATGGGTAATGGTTGTAGCAACCCTAGTAGGTGCCTATGTTCAACTTTGACCTTCTGACACTCCATACATCTGGCTATGTATTCTGCAATTTCCTTCTTCATACCTATCCAAAAGTAATGGCTCTTGACTACTGCCACTATTTTCTGATATCCAGGGTGCACAACATAAGGCACATTATGCATTTCTTTCAAGATCATAATTCTCAATTCCTGGAAATTAGGTACATAAATTCTATTTTTGTACAAGAGTGTTCCATCGGCTTCCAATTTATAATCTTCCACTTTCTGTAGCATCTTACCTTGCTGTAGCTTTTCCACCAATTCCATGTACTGCAAATTTGCATTTGCAACTTCCAAAATTCTGCCTTTAATATCAATTTGATACATGCTAATGGCCATAGCATGTAGTTCATGCACTCTTCTGCTGAGTGCATCAACCACTTTGTTCTCCTTTCCTTTGATATGCTTGTTATCAAAGTCATACTCACAAAGGAATATCAACCATCTACTCTGCCTAACATTCAAGGTTGGCTGATCAAACAAATACTTCAGACCATTATGGTCTGTCCTTAATTCAAACCTCTTTCCCATGAGGTAATGTCTCCATTTCTTCAGAGCGTGCACAATGGCTGCCAACTCCAAATCGTGAGTTGCATTGAGCCTTTAATGCTCTTTCAATTTTCTGGATTCATAACATATTACATACCCATTTTGGCTGAGGACTCCCCCCAGTCCTTCTTTGCATGCATATGTACACATTAAAAAATCTTCAATTGGATTTGCAATCCTCAGGATTGGAGCACTTGTTAACAACTTCTTCAATTGCTGGAAGCTTCTCTCACATTCTTTTGTCCATTGAAATTTCTTCTCCTTCCTTTGAAAGGAAGTGATGGGGTGAGCTATCCTCGAGAACCCTACAATGAACCTTCTGTAATATCCAGCTAGACCCATAAAGGATCTGACTTCTATCACATTCTTTGGTGCTGACCATTCTCTAATGGCTTCTATCTTCTTAGGATCCATGACTATCCCATCTTTTGAAATGATATGTCCCAAATAATGGATATGCTTTTGATAGAGTGAGAACTTGCTCAATTTGGCATATAGTTGGTGCTCTCTTAGCACTTGCAACACCATCCTCAGATGATGTTCATACTCTTCCTCTAACTTGGAATACACCACGATGTCATCCAAAAATACTATGACAAACTTGTTTAGGTATTCTCTGAATACACCATTCATTAGGCACATGAAAACAATGGGTGCATTTGATAACCCAAATGGCACCATTGTGAATTCATAATGACCATACCTTGTTCTAAAGGTGGTATTTCTAATGTATTCATTCTTTATCCTTACCTGGTGGTACCCTGACCTGAGATTTATTTTTGAAAATATCTTGGCATCCTTCAACCTATCAAAGAGATCATCAATCCTTGGCAAAGGATACTTGTTCTTAATAGTCACTTTGTTCAACTGTCTAAAATTGATGCACAATCTCAATGTACCATCTTTCTTCTTCATGAACAGGACCGGGGCATCCCAAGGTGACACACTTGGGCGTATATACTGCTTCTTTAGAAGTTATTCAAGCTACAATTGCATTTCTTTCAGCTTTGGTGTACGCATTCTGTAAGGAGTTTTTGACACCGGAGCTTCTTCAGGCATCAGGTTTATAGAGAAATCAATATCTCTCTTTGGGGGTAGTCCGATACCTCCTGGAATACATCTTCAAAATCTTTTAATACTGCATGGTCTTCAATATTTGACACCTTATCCTTAGGTGCTTCTTCCATATGAGCTACAAATATTTGGCTTCCCTTCCTGTAACATTTCTTTAGTTATGCATTGCTGAGATTTCTATGACAGTAAATTCCCTTGGGATTCCGTGTACTTTCCTTGGGTTTCCTTCCTCATCTAGGAAAGTGAATGCCTTGTTACAACAGTCTAAGATGGCATGGTGCTGGTCCAACCAATCCATCCCAATTAGACAATCATAGGAACCTAAAGGTAAGATGTTAAATTCATCCCTTGTGCTCAGTCCATTCATGTCCACTGGACATGACTTAACCAACTCAACAACCTTTCTCTTGGCTCCTATAGCCAGTTGCACTAACTAAGATTTTCCATGCTTGCTTCTTGGAAAATGCAAACTTTCCACCATTCTAGGATCTATATAACTATGACTACCTCCTGAATCAATTAAAATAGTAATGGTTTAGTTGTTTCTCATACCTTCCACTTCAATCATATGTGACTGATATTCTGCTTGATTGTTGTCTAGGGATGCGTAGATCCTTGGTACACTTCTGCCCATGTCCTCCACTATTTCTACCTGTCGAACATTGTGGACAAATCTCACTTTGTCATTTCTGTGGGGGCAATATTTGTACCTATGATTTCCTTTACAACCCCAACATTCCATAGGTGGTTGTCTTGGCATTTGCCCACCTACTTTGGCCTTCCTGGGCTCTCTAAATCATGGTTGTCCTTGAGGGTATTTCTGAAAAAGGGTGGCTTAGTTGCCTTCTTCCTCTAATCCATCTTGAATTTTTTCTTGTCTTCCCAAGCCTTCCAGAGAGTGGTCTTTTCTCTTTGCTGCTCATATAAGCATTTTTCTCTCCTTATAGTTTCTTCCATAGTTTTAGGATCATCATACTGGATCTTGTCACTGATGGAAGGTGGTAGTCCACTCAGATACCTTTGAATTTTAACAGTATTATCTTTTATGAAAGGGAAATACTTCAGCAATTCCAAAAACCTTTGTTCATATTCATCAATGGTCATGCTACCCAGCTTGAGTTCAAAGAACTCTTTCATCTTTCTATCATAGTATTTCTTAGTCAAGTATTTCTTTTCGAAATACTTCTTGAATTCCTTCCAAGCAACATTTTTCTCTTTAATGTGCTGCACCTGCACAAGTTGATCCCACCACATGGATGCCTTTCCTTTCAGTTGATACATTGCAATTCTTCCTTCTGCATGAGAGGAATAATTCTGTAGTTGGAAATATTTCCTCATGCCAAGCAACCATGTCTCGACATATTCCTCCTTCTTATGCTCTCCATCAAACATAGGAGGTTTAATCTTGTTCATTTCACCCTTCATTTCATCCACTCTAGATCTCCTATGCTTTCATGTAGGAGATGGGCTTGAACTAATGTGTGCCCTCCTCTTGGAGTGCCCTTGGGAGTGATGATGGTGTCTGCCAACACTCCTTGATTTCCTCTTTTCATTAGGAGACTCGTGACTTTCTTATTTACTGGAGTCACTCTCCTTATCCAATTTCTTTTCTATCCTTTCCAGGCTCTATATCAACTTTATGTTGAATTCTCCCTGTTTTTCCCTAGCTTTCATGAGCTTTCTGTTATCTGCTCGTTGAGTCTGGACATATTTTTGCAATATTTCAATGATTTTCATCATGTTTCCCTCCTTATCTATATCTTTTCCATGCCCATTGGAGTTCGATCCTTCAACTCCCAAATGGACATCCATTCCTCTAACTTCATTCTCTGAATTGGAAGCATTCTGTGCCTCCTCCATTTCTCTACACTAAGCGACAATTCGGTTCGTTTCTGAAAATCCTTAACTCTAGAAACACAATGTGCAGTCAACCATAATTTTTCGGGCCATCGGTCCTTAACAAATTCCATAGTATTCATAAACCAATCTGATTCAATAAAACTTTTAGATTTCATTATGTAGTTCTCGAGCAATCAAGAATCCTTGTAGATATTTTCTTTCTGAGCTCTGCTCTATTCTGCAATAATTTTTCGGGCACTAGCCCCTTTCTCTTAGCCCCCAACCCATGTGACGATGGGCTATGGCCAAGCGCTAGGTCGATAGGTGCTTATTTGGGACTTTGGGCCTTCGACTTCGGAAGTTTTCAAAGCACATCACAACAAATCTCTCGGAGTTCCGGATTGACGAACTTGCGAAGTAGGGTGGATCAACAGTCCATGACTACCAAACATCCAACGATTGACACCAACTGTGGAACTTCAGGCATCTGAGCTTCGAGACTTCGGAGCTTCAGAGCTTGGGGACTTTGGAGGATTTCACATCCGCACACCCCCAACACCCCGAACCGTTAATCTTCGAACACTCCATGTCACCTTTGGTGATGTCATTACATCTCGTCACCTCAGCGTTACGAAACTTTTGAAAGTTCTTCCTTTCATTCCCTTATGAAACATTCTTCGAGAGTGTCAAGTCTCCAGACTTCACAACTGGTTCCAAACTTTCACTTGGACCCACAGTTTTCGTACTTGAACTAAGATACTGAATAGTCACATCACTTAGCACCTTTCAAATTGCAGGGGCATGCATCCGCGGTTTGGAGTAACCTGCCTTTCGTCCCGCAATTCCTCTGACACTGACATGTAACCCTATGGTAAAACTGTGGTTTGGATTGCGGGACTGCCCTGAGAAATTAATTCTTGTGCAATTTGGGTCCCGACAATTCCTCCTGGCCGTCAATCTGGATGTATCGTGATCAACACCAGTGTGGGCCTGCTGACCTTTAACTATGTTATGCAACCTCAGGGCCCACATAGTACAACTGTCAACATTTCAGGTGGGGGGCACATGGAAAGTATAGGAGAGGTCCACGTCACCTCTAGGTGAAATCATCATGACTCACCACTTCGGCTCTTTGGGGCTTCAAAGCTTTGGGCTTCGAGAGTTCTCGCCTTAGCACACACTAATTCTCCTGAATGCCAAAATCCCGAACAAGCCAATATGCTGACACAGGTCCCTTTTGACGGACGGTCTGGATTACTCCGAACTTTGGAGCTTCGAGAGTTCTTTGTCCTTCATACCGTGCCACAACTTCCACCCTTGGGTTGATTCGATAGTTCTGGTTCAACTTCAGCGCAATCCAATGGTCGATCGCTTCCCCTTAGATCTATGGTGTAGATCCACTTTGGGGACTTCGGGCTTCGAGAGTTTCAAATTCTCCACACTCATTTTATCCCGAAGTGATTTCACTTGAATTCCATGGATTTCCACCATGTATCCTCTCTCTCAGATCGATGGCACAGATGGAATATGTTACTCTGCGAATTTCCAAAGGAGGTCACGACTAACCACCTCACAACTTTTCCATATCTGATGGTTAAGAATTGTTCTCCTTCTCCATGAATTTCCAAAGGATCTCATGGCTAACCACCTCACATTACTCTGTGGCCCAATACCACATCTGTCATGGTTTTATAATACCTCTACACCTCCTGAGATTCGTTTCTCGAACCCATTTCTCCTTAGAGGGTTGCTTCAACACTTAGTCGAATTTCATATTTGTGCACTCCCTACAATAGATATTCACATCCCTTCACGAGAAAACTCAAGCTATTTCTCCCAAGATTTTTGAGTCAAAGACTCTGTCGATGCACTCATTGCACCTAGAGACACTTTGAACCTTGAAGTTTCCCTTTCGACAACAATTCACTCTGAAATATTTGTCTCGTTAGCCACTAACATGGCCCATCCAGGCTCAGTGTCGAAACCATGGCTCTGATACCCCCAACCACCAACAGCCGAGCAATGCCACTACTCATACACTTCACTTAGCTCTGATACCAATTTGTAACGTCCCCAACCACCAATGGCCAGGCAATGCCATAGAGGAACACACACACACACACACATAACATGCATTTCTAATGAATTTAAAACAAATAACACATAATTACTGCTACCATACAGACTCAAATGGAATTGACAGTAATTCGTACATGCAACATAACACATGATAACATTTCAAGAATCACATACATGCATAACATACATAATTAAGCACATAAATGATACTTATCTTTTAATTGGAGAAAAAACCACCAACTGCATGCAAACCTTCCACGAACCTCCCAACGTTAGACCACACTGCTCATCACTCTTAGCAGTGGGTCACCCTTGAGTTGGGACTAAAATCCACTAGGAAAGGGATTCCTAGGCTAGGCAAGGTCAATAAGAAAGTCACACAGTTTAAGAGGAAGGATTCTCTCCTAGGAGCCACTTACACCCACTGCTCATAGACTCTCATTCCCCACATGCCTGTCCCACTCCAGGAGTATACACCTTCACTGTCACACAATCCATTAGCTGCTCCACCTCCCTTACCTTGGGCTTCAACAACAGGCCAGACCAGAATTCTCAGAGCTCTGTAGTAGCTACGAGACTCCCTCCAGGAGAACTCAATTCCTCAACACACTCTCTCACCTGGAGAGAGTTTCTCACAGGCCTAAAAATGTGCTTCTCCAATCCACAACAACCTCTCTCACCTGGAGAGAGAGTTGCTCACAGGCCTGACAACCTACCTCTTCAACCACGGACTTGACAACCCGCCTCTTCAAACCACAATAGCTAAGTTAGGTAAGGCAAGGGATGACTTAGTAAATTACAGAGGTGCACAATGGCCACGGGTTCAACAATGGCGAAAATGGCTGGCTGCATGCTTGCTCAGTGCATGAGTGAACTTGTGAGGAGAGATGGGGTAAATTGGTCTAGCATAGCGAAGATGGTGAGAGTGTGAGAGCCAAAACTGTCTGTGTGTGAACCTCCCAGCGTGCATGAGTGAGTGCCTCATTCCCTCCCCAACAACAAGAAATTCCCCCTTAAGTCTACATGTGCCTTAGTCGACACCTGTCACTCATGAAGCACATTCCGTTCCCTTTGAAAGTCACTTGTCCTCCCCCAAGAACTTAGGATAAAAACATATCCTTTTAAACAAATTTTGGAATAATAAAAAAATATTATTCTCTTGGACTTAAGCTTTTAGGCTTAGCCCCTCTTTCCAACCTATCATCCCCCTCTCCCTTAACCAACCTAGTGGAGCTTAGTCCCCCATTCTCTTTATCGTGGTCGGTCTACACGTAGTGATGTTTTTATATTAATAATATGAATACTTACATGTACAAAACAGGCTCCTGTCCTTTAACACCTAGGCTCTCCGACCTACTAACACATAAGCCTACTAGCTTATAATTGCTCAGCCTACCAGCCTACAAAACATATTTACAATTCATAATACAACTGGGGCTCATCCTAGGGATATTACATCAACCCTCCCATACCTAAACTTTCCAAATTGCATAGGGTATTTGAGCACTTGTTTAATTTGATGAGGTATTTTTTGATGTACATGCTCAGATGGTTGTTATATTAAGTGTGATTTTAGTTGCCATGATGCTTTGACTTGAGATCCTTGGAGGATGCATTTGTTTGTCTTTGAGGGACCTTGTTCATGGACATTTTTTAGGAACAAGCCTAGCTTGGGACCTCATTGGGGAAATAATTCCACGGGTTAAATGCCATGGCCCATACACCGGATGATGATTGTAGCCTTTGGAGGTAGGAGAGGACACCTTGGACAATGACACCTAGCCTTCTTCTAGCTCAACGACCTGCTTGGGAGCTCTTATACCATGTTTCTAGGCTTGATGTCTTGCTTGGGGCTAGGGCATGTGGTGGTGAAGATGGACACTTGGAATGTTTTGGTGGAAGAACCCATGCATTGAGGAGGAGGCTCTTGAATTGAAGACACATGGCCTTTGGAGGCCTAGTGCTACCTTCTCAAACCCCAACGACTTACTACATGTGCCAAAATGTCACCCATCAAGGGGGTGACGTCATGCTTTAGGGTTTATCTTATGTGCAAATTAAATTTAAAGTTGTAAAGGGGAAAAATAAAAGGGAAATGTATCCCTTATTTTGTGGTTTACGCTTGTTAAGTGGACAAACACTTTTTAGGAGATTTGTATAAATAAGGATCATTTCTATTTCATTTTCATTACAGTTCTCCCATTTGGAGAAGGGTACTTGGCTGAAATTTGCACCCTCTTTGGGAAACTTGGATCTCTCTCTCTTGTGCAAATATCTTTTGGTGATTTCTCTTGGTATATTGTGGATCTAAGGTGGTGCTCACCTCTTGGAGACTTCTTATCTTGCTTATGAATGGACATTGCTTGGTGAACTAGGGTTTTATATTGGATCTCTCTTGGAATTGGTAAGAAAAATCTGCAATTTGTTAGTTCTTCTTACTTGTTCCATAGTCTTGTTGGTTGAAACCCTAGGAAGAGTATAAGTGCATACACCCTCCATCAAGATTCATCTCATTGCTAGTTGATAAGTCGTTTTGGAACAAGGTTGCTAGGAGTTGTACAAGGGTGTACACCGTCCTAGATTTACCTAAGTTTGATTTGCATTCCCTAGGGAGTAAAAGGGATTACACCCCTAGGGATATTTTGGATCTAATTCTTACATCCAAGACTCCATTTACCCAATATTTTAAAGTCACTAATATGAAATTTTCATTGGAGAAATAAAATTGGGTAACACGATTTTATGAGATTTTCAAATTGTTTGAAATGGAATTAATTTTGTGCTCTACTAGATTGGTTGAGCCACTAGGGTGTCCTCTTTGGACAAGGATATATTATTTCTTTCATAACATAAATTATACAACCATTAGGGCTGCAACAAATTGCTCTCAAACTTTTACTTTTTCTCTCTTTTTAACCGTCATAATTTGCTAAAAAGTTGCCATAATAATCTACTAGTCATTGTGCATCTTTTGGGTGTCTTACTTGTAATTTTTGGTGGTTGGAATTTTCTGATGTAGCATTCTTTTGCTACAACCATAAGACTATTATATTATCTCTGTAATAACATCTTTCAACAACCCTATACTATTTCTAAAGTCTTGCTCTATCTCACTTGAGTTATACTAGTCATTGCTAGTTTATCTCTTACATATTTAACTAGACTTTCAGTGACTTATTTAGCAACTTTGATTATCATTTACTTGATGATTTGTATCATTGTTCACTACTTCTATATAGGACAACAAGCTTCAATTTCTTTTCCATTGGATATATTGGCTTGTATATTTGTCTTTTCTTATATCTCAAGTAGGTACAATTATCTTCCATAGATACTCAAGCACTCGACAACCATTGAATATCTCCAAGACTCATTCCGAAGCCACTTTCCACTCAGTAGTTTGACCTATAGGGGCATAATATTCCATAACCTCACTTTCTGTCTCATTTCCCCCTAGGGTCGTTCGAGATTCCCCCCTTGTGTAGGATTTCTCCTTCACTAAAACAAGGGGAGGGTTTATCTAAGGTGACAATGGGTAGACTCTCCCATAGTTCTCTCCATCTTGTGGGTTGGGTCAGACTCTTCCCAATGTACAATTTGCGCGATAACATAATGCACACATCACATTTTTTAAGGAAATGCACTTATCAACTCTTTGGAAATGATATTATTTTCTAATGAAAGGTTAAAGAAAAAGATAAGCCTTTGCCATCTTTAAAATTTCCATCTATTGGCATGAGAGGAGTTGGTGACAGACTCTTTAATCACCTTTCTAATTCATAACAAGGCAAGTAATGAGTTTATACATTAAATTTGTCAAGCCAGGGCTATGGTTTTTCTTATGAGTTATCATGCACTGTATATGTAGGCTACACCTCCTACTTTCACTAGTTGTCTAACAGGTAGTTGTAGTTTCAACAATCACACTTACAAGCAATGGAATGGACAACCACAAAAGTATTGGCAAGCATATAAGCAATCACACTAACATTGAAAGCATAATGCATGAAAGTAAAGTGCAAGAAAGTAAATTTCACACCACGAATTGATAGGAGAGTAAAATGTTGGAAAGTAAATAACACCATGCATTGACAGGAAAGTAAATCACACCACACATTGACAGGAAAGTAAATTGCATGAAAGTAAATTGACAAGAAAGTAAACTATAGGAAAGTAGAGTGCAAAAGAATAACTATTGCCAACTGTGATCATTGTCTATAACCCACAAAAATAAATGTGACTGCTGAGATGAATGCAACCCTTCATAAATGAATATACTTAATTGAATTGAAAGCAATTCCATAGACATAAATCTAATCTATAAATTAAATGTAACCTTACATAAT
>ML785764.1:428452-442334 GCA_009831015.1 Picea engelmannii | reverse complement strand
ATTACACCACACATTGATAGGAGAGTAAATTGTAGGAGAATAGAATGAAAAATATTAACTATTGCCAACTATGATCACTGCCCATAACTCACATAAATAAATGCCATTGTTGAGATGAACACAGACCTTCAAAAATAAATATATTTAACTGAATTCAATGCAATCCCATAGACATAAATCTAATCTATAAATTAAATGCAGTCTTACTGAATTAAATACAACTTATTAAAATATTGCATTCTACATAAATAAATATAATTTACCAAAGTAATAGGAATCCTAATTATAATCCTACAAAAATGTAATAAAAAATAAACTAGCAAATAAATGCCTATAAAAATGAATAATTGCAAATAAATGAAATCACACAAGAAGAAATGAAAAACTACCTAAACTATACAACATTGTTCTATTCGAGTGAACCTTGTCTCTATAGAATAGAGTGTTGATATTAACATATATCACTATTAAAAACATACAAAATAAATGAAAATGGAACTAATACTTATATTAAAGAATAACTCTTACAATTCAAACTAAGAGAGTGAGAGATACCTCCTCTATTTTCGAGCTTCTCTTTTATATATGAGCTTGTTCTAAAACATAAATAATAGATGTTTAAATATAAATCCACTTGAGATTTAATGAATCTCCAAGGGTTACAACCATTTTACAACTTTATAGAATATATAAAATGATTTCTAATATACTTGTGAATTCCTAATGAACTTTAGAATGTCCTTGGTTGTCAAATTGGTAATAAGCTACATGGGTTATAACAACTAGTCCAAAATGTGTTCAAAATAGTTATTAATCCATGACATACACATGGGAGATCTTTGAATATGTAATAAAAACAAATATGCACACATGAGCACATAGAAATCCACCCTCTAATAATTAAAACCATGAAATATCTTATTATCTTCTCCAATTGGCTACATTATTGGTGGTGGCCAATTCCCTCATTTGTAGTATGCTAAATTTGCAACACATGGATCCATAAATGCTTTGCACCATTAACTTGAATTTCCTTCAACTTGTAGCTTATGAACCCATATTATAAGATCTTGAATTAATATCCTATCACAATTTATCCGCAAATAAAATATTACTTATAAGTAAATACAAAATACACATCTCTCCTAATATTAATCAGTTTTTAAATAAAACACTAAATAAATTCAATGGAAATACCTTGATCCTAAATTATGGTTTATAAATATATGGTTATGGGTAGACAAAAAAAAATGTGAAGGAAGACATAAAGATGATGAAAATATTACAATTTTGAGACTAGTTAGTTAGGTAGAATATATTTAGTCTTCAATTCCCTTTAACATTTTGGGAATAAGAAAAATGTTTAAAATTTCTACATGGCTTGAGATGAGGTGGGTGGGATATATTTAGTATTATTAGGTCACATGGGATATACTTACTTTTCTCTTTCCTTTAATGTTTTTTAATAATAAAATTGTTAATTATTGTTTTTTAATAATAAAATTGTTAATTTTTTTCAATATTCTGGAATAAGCAAATAATTTTATTTTTATTTTTAATAATAATAAAGAAGAAGAGTATGGTCCTCGAGGTGTAGGACAGTCGGTGATGGAGTGTGTTGTTAAGCCACTCCGTGATGTTAAAGTCACCGGTTCGAAACCTGTGGGAACAAAAAATCCAACCATGTTAAGGGTTGGTGTGGCTCAGGCCGGGTGCGATCCCCGGTAATTTTGACGGCTTAGATACCCCTAAGTCACGGTTTCTCAAGCCACAGGTTAATCGCGTAGCCAACAGGTTCCGCACAAATTAACAAACAAAAAAAAATAAAAAATAAAAATATGTGTTACATAGATTTGAATTTAAATAATATAATAACCAAACAAAATAATAAAAAAGAAGAATATGTGTTACATAGATTTGAATTTAAATAATATAATAACGAATAATGTATATGTGTCACATGAGTTTGAATTTAAATAACAATTATTTTATTTGAATTTAAATTTAATAATAATATAAAAATACCATAATTAATAAAAGTTTTAAAAAAGATTTAACTAAAAACCCTAAAATAAATTTTTTTGGAGGGTTATTTAGTAATATTTCTTTATAAATTAAAGAAAAGGAATTTCATGGTCAAATTCAATCATATACTTATTACAATAATGTAAAGTTGCGAATAAATTTTTATGTAATTTTTTTATATATAAAATCTATATAAGATTTTACAAAAACGTACGTTGGTATCATAAAGTTGTGTTTTAGAGAAAATGAAGGATTTTGATTTTTAAATGTTTTATTTATTTATTTTTTAAGAAAAATCTAATGAGAAATATGTTACATAAACTAGTGTGTTTTATCTAGGAGGATTTAAATTGGGCATTTATTGACATAAAAATAGAAAATACCCAACAACATTAACAATAACTGCTTAAACTAATCTCTTAAGCTACCTCCATTTTCTTTATATAGGTGTTATCTATAAAATAGAGTGACAATTAATATACTTAAACAATTTGTGTTTATATATTGTGAGATTTGGTAGAGTAATTGAATTCTAGAACTGTTATTTCCTTTGGATGCATATCTGAGATGCAATGGCTACAAAACCACCCAAAGTGATTAGTCTAAAAAAAATAACATAGATCAAAGAAGTAAAACCAGATTGCTGTGAAAGAGTATTGCTATACTCGTTAACTAACTGATTCAACTAGAATTAATATCGATTTAAGAAATACAACTACAAGTGCCTACTTGATGCAGGAGCATCGTAAGCAGCCAACTAAGCGAGCATGAAGGCAAAAGACAGTTGGAGGAGCGCAACACACATTTTGCACATTTTGAAATGTTTTTGAAAAATTAATGAGTGGATATTAATGTAATAGCTAGAAGTGTACTTGCATTTATATCTGGCTGTTGTGAACAGAGCTTGAGCGATTTGCTCTCATATGACGATGTAAAAGGCATTTAAGTCTATTAATGAAGGTAGGTAGCTTTGAATTCATAGATTAGATAGTTTTAGAAGCGTAGGAGGGAAACAGATATAGGCACCCTCGCCTTTGTATTATTATCATGGTATTGTATTGTATCATTAGCACAAGAACAAAAGAAGAGGGCTGTAGCAGAGAGTTGTATAGAAGAACCCATGTACAGGAGTATTTGAGTTAATATATGAAGCTTTGACTCAGATTTCATGGTGTTATGATGTTTACTGTTTACATATGTTGAATGGTATGCTTACAGTTGTTTTATTCTCTCTGTTTATGCATTTGTTTCAATGTTGTGTTGAATGTATGAAGTTTGAGAGAGAAAGAGAATGAGTTTCAATTGTTTCTCATCCTGAGAGAGTTCTTGCAAGGAGTGCAATGAAACGTTCACAATGTGTGCATTGACAGGGGTTCTGAGTTTTGTCTCAGAAAGATCAGGAGGGATACCATTGTTCTGATTCCAGCATAAGTGTTGGTGAAGCACAGAATCCGTCCAAGGTGTGCGCAGGCTAGTCGAGGCCTTAGAATTTATCAACTAAGGTTGAAAGGTTGAAGGACTGTTGTTGTGAGAGTGCACAGAGTTGAAGAATCAAATACACAAAAGTATTTGAAAGATTTGCCGCAAGGAGTGCGTGCAAAAGTCCTTTCAAGGCTTAAGTTTACAAGTAGAAGATTAGGAGAGTCAACGCCTTTGAAGTGTTCAAAGGAAGACGGGGAGCGAACCATCGTGCTGAAGGTTAAGTTCCGGCGAAGGAACATTGGCTCGTTTCACAGAGTTTCTTGAGGAAGGAATTGAACGGTCGGAATTCATAGTGGAGAACTCGTGAAATCGTGAGGACCGTAGGATCCAAAAGGAGTTGCAGGGTGGATAAGGGTTGGATGAACCCATTTCATTGGTTTCAATATTCAACGTCAACCGTTGATCATGACCATAGGGTTGTCAAGATCATTTTGGCAAATCGGGGGTTTGTGAGTCCGGAGTGCAAGCCAATTACCTTGGTCACTCGAACTTCCGAATCGTGAAAAGGATTATCGTGTGTGCAGACGAGGTGTATAATTTTCGATGCTTCAGAATTTTGGAGTTCGGCATTTCGGAGTTCCTGACGACAAGGAGTTGGGCATAGTGGAGTGGAATTCCCGAAGTTGCGAGTCACGACAGGATTTTGGTGGGGAATTTTGGGATTTCGGCACTTCGGGTACCCAAAGCCCGAAATAACGTAGGTCATTGGATCAAACAAAGGCTTATAGCTGTTGATCCCATGGAAATCACTATTTCAGAGTTCAAGGTTTTGAAGGTTGAAGAATCAGGAGTCTTGTAGCCGGATTCGCAAAACCGCGAAATCCAAAATCCCGAAAGGAAAAGAAAAGCCCCAATCATATTTGTTGGTCAGTTGTGAAATACACCTTGTGTGTGTGGTATTCCCTGTGGGAAAACAAAGAGTCAATTAGACTCAAGGGGAAGATTTGGAACAATCCTAAGACTGGGAGGTCGCGCAGAACCTGTTGAGGTAGGGAGTGCTGCATCAAGTGGTATCAGAGCTCATAACAAGTTCTTTTCTTTCTGTAGTGGAGAAGAGAAAAGAGGAACATTTCACAGCCATGCCACTGAGGAGGAGAGACAGACCGATGCCTGATCCAACAGTGGAGAGGGAAATGCGCGAACTATGTGCCAGGATTGATGCCATGGAGACAACACAAAGACACACAGTTGACGTTGGGGATATCAGTGAGGCTGAAAGTGAAAATGAAGCTGGACACGAAGGAGAAGAAGATGCAGTTGGAGATGCTGCAAATGAATGCCTATTCAGGGCTATTGCAAGGATAGATGCCAGAGAAAAAGTGGACATTCCAGTGTATGAGGGAAACTTGGATGTGGAAGAGCTTCTAGACTGGATTAGAGATCTAGATAAATACTTCGACTATGAGGATGTCGAGGAAGAAAAGAAGGTCAAACATGCCGTCACTAGACTTAAAGGGCATGCAACACTATGGTGGAATGAACTACATGCTGACAGATGCTGCAAGGGAAAACAAAAAATCAAAAGCTGGGATAGAATGGTTGCAAAGATGAAAGCCAAATTTATACCCAAGGATTATCAAATCACTCTGTTTCAGAAGATGTCATCGAGAAAGCGATGATGAAAAATTTTCCAGGTACATGAATGGTCTGTGGTATGACATTCAAGATGAGATGAGCATGATGACCATGCGAAATGTGGAAGATGCTTATCATATGACTCTGAAAGATGAAGAGAAGTTGAGCCAAAAGCAAGGTCAAAGAGGCCAAGGTAGAAATTAGGCCAGAGGCAAAACAATTGCCCAAGACAGAACTCAGAGACCTAAAGAAGAGGGAAAGAAACCTCAAACTCAAAACAAGAGAGGAGGAAGCTCACAGAGAGGGCAGTATGCTGATAGAAATACTTTTCCTCAAACTAGAGGAAGAGGAAGAGGCAGAGGCGGTGATGTAAAATGCTTTGTCTGCGGAGAGATCGAACATAAATCCTATGAGTGTCCAGATAAGAAGAAAGATGGTGGTGAAACTCACATTTCCAAAGCTCAAGGAAGGAATGTTGAGGCAAAAGACGCTGAGGGCGGAAGATATTTAATGATGAGGAAGATTCTCTTGAAGCCAGAGAAGGAGACAGAGAACCCAACCCAAAGAAACAGTCTGTTTTGGACTGCTTGCAAAACTAAAGACAAAGCATGCAAGGTCATAGTGGACAGCGGTAGCATAGACAATCTCGTATCTACATAGATGGTAGAAAAGATGGATCTAGAGACTATTGTACACCCAAGCCCATACAAAGTTTTGTGGCTACAAAAGGGGCATCAGGTAAATGTCACTAAACAATGTTTAGTTGAATTTAAAATAGGAGGATATAAGGATGAAATACTATGTGATGTCATTCCCATGGATGTTTGTCATCTATTGCTGGGTAGACTGTGGCAATATGACATAAACATGGTTCATGATGGGAGAAAGAACACATACACCCTGGAGAAAAATGGGAGGACTCACATGTTGTTGCCGATTAAGGATAAAGAAGTGAAAACAGAGGTGAGCAACATTGTACTTCTCATGAGTGGGAAGGAACTTCTTAAGGAGGTTAAGAAGAAGGAAGACACACAATTTATTGTGGTCAGGAAGCCTACGATTGTTTTGACCAGTACAAGGATAGATGATCTACCAGAGGAAATCTAGATTGACGCTGCAGGAAAATGAAGAAGTCAAGAGACAAGTCCATGATTTAATGGACAAGGGATTGATTAGAGAAAGCTTGATTCCATGTGTTGTTCCAACAGTGCTCAACCCAAAGAAAGATGGAGGTTGGAGGATGTGTACAGACTCAAGGGAAATCAACAATATTACCATAAGATACAGATTTCCATTGCCAAGGATGGATGACTTGATGGATTGCTTGAGTGGAGCAAAGTTTTTTTCAAAAAATGATTTGAAAAGCGGGTATCATCAAATTCGAATGAGAGAAGGTGTTGAATGGAAGAAAACAGTCAAGACGAATGAAGGATTGTATGAATGGATTGTCATGCCATTTGGCTTAACGAATGTGCCCAATACTTTCATGAGATTGATGAATGAAGTCCTGAAGGATTTCATAGGGAAATTCGTCATTGTATATCTTGATGATATATTAATTTTCAGCAAAACAGAAGCAGGGCACTCAAATCATTTAGCTGTAGTGATAAGGAGGTTACAGTAAGAGAAATTGCTGATCAATGTGAAGAAATCATCATTTATGAGGACATAACTCATTTATTTGGTTTTTTTTATCTCTGCAAATGAGTTGAAAATGGATCCGGAAAAGGTAGGTGCAATTAATAATTGGCCATCGCTGAAGAGTGTATTTGAAGTTTGAAGCTTCCATGGTTTGGCAAGTTTCTACATGAAATTCATTCGAAATTTCAGTGGAATTAGCGCAATGATGATGGATACGGTGAAGAAAAGACATAAATCTTTTCACTAGACAGAAGAAGTAGAGAAGAGCTTCAATCTACTGAAGAAGAGGATCACTGAACAACCAATTTTGGTTTTGCCAGACTTTAGCAAGACATTCCAGGTCAAGTGTGACGCAAGTGGATTTGCAATTGGAGTAGTCTTGAGCTAAGATGATAGGCCGATCACATATTTCAGTGAGAAACTGAATGAAGAAAAGATCAAGTACTCAACATATGACAAAGAATTTTATACAGTCATACAAGCGTTGAAGAAATGGAGACATTATTTGGTTCCTAAAGAGTTTGTTTTGTACAGTGATAATCACGCTTTACAATTCGTGACTCAACAGGAGAATTTGGACCAAAAACATGTTAAATGGGTTGAATTCATGCAGAATTTTACTTTTGTGACTAAGCATATTTCTGGAACTACTAACAAAGTTGTTGATGCTTTGAGTAGGAAATGTTTGCTTATGCAGGAATTCAGAGTCAAGACTTTAGGTTTTGATAACCTTAAAGATATGTACAGGGATGATCCAGATTTTAAGGAGGCATATGAGGCATCTGAGAATCTAGTTCTCAGGGACAGAAGCCAATGGACTGAGTATATGATCTAGGATGGATTACTATTCAAGGGAAATCAACTATGTATTCCAAAATGCTCCATGAGGGAGAATCTGCTGAAAGAAAAACACAGTGGAGGATTGGCCAGACACTTTGATCATGATAAGACGTTCTCAAAGTTGAATGGCTCATATTTTTGGCC
Organism: Picea engelmannii; assembly: GCA_009831015.1. Classification (NCBI taxonomy): domain Eukaryota; kingdom Viridiplantae; phylum Streptophyta; class Pinopsida; order Pinales; family Pinaceae; genus Picea; species Picea engelmannii. Next base: position 434,627 of record ML785764.1, on the reverse strand, counting down.
AGGAATGAGGACAGATGTTAAGAAATTTGTGGACAGATGCAAGATTTGTCAGCACACAAAAGGAAGAAGACAAAACATAGGGTTGTATCAACCATTACCCATACCCGAAAGGCCATGGAATGCAGTGAGCATGGATTTCATATTGGGACTGCCAAGAACACAAAGAGGTTATGATTAAATATTTGTGGTAGTCAACAGATTTTAAAAAATGGCACATTTCATACCATGCCAGAAAACCAATGACACAACTCATATTGCGAACCTGTTTTTCAAGGAAGTCGTCAGACTTCATGGCTTGCCAAGGAGTATCGTTTCTGATCGGGATACCAAGTTCGTGGGACATTTCTGGAGGACCTTATGGAAGAAGATGGGGGCAAGTTTGTCTTTTAGCTCAGCGTATCATCCTCATACATATGGGTAGACAGAGGTCATGAATAGAATCTTGGGAGATTTGCTGAGGAGCTTAGTGTCTGAACACCGCAGTCAGTGGGATCACATTCTACCACAGGAAAAATTTGCTTATAATGATTCACTCAATAGAAGCACAGGGCAGAGTCCATTCCATATTGTATATGGAATGAAGCCAAGGGGGGTTTCTGAATTGAAAAATATAGAACAAGATGAATTCAGAAGTGCTAGTGCATAGAACTTTGTAGAAACAATGAAGGAGCTTCACAGCCAAATTAAGGAGCGATTGCAGAGTTCAAGTCAAGAACACAAGCGGAGAACATATCAACATAGATGAGAATTTCAATTTGAATTTGGTGATCTGATTCTTGCACATCTGAGGAAGGAAAGGTTCCCAAGGGGAACATATAACAAACTAAAGATGAAAAATATTGGACCATGCAGAGTCATGAAGAAATTTGGGGCAAACACATATGAGATTGAATTACCCAATGGGTTTGGAATCTCACCAATATTCAATGTTGCGGATTTGTACCCTTACAAAGCTGAAGAAGTAGGAGTAGAAGATGAACAGAAAGAAGTTCAATGGACCAAACAAATACCTGTAGCTGAAAAGCCACAGATGGAAAGCATAATTGATAAGAGGATTAGTAAAAAGACCAGGAGAAAAGAGTATTTTGAATACTTGGTCACATGGAAGGGACATCCAGTTGAAGATGCTAGTTGGGAAGCTGAAGCAGAAATTCATAAGCATGGGAAGACCGTGCAAGAGCTCATGAACAGGAGTTCATGAAAATTTTCAAGTGAGGGAGTATGATGCAAGAGCATCGTAAGAAGCCAACTAAGCGAGCATGAAGGCGGAAGACAGCTGGAGGAGCGCAACACACATTTTGCACATTTTGAAATGTTTTTGATAAATTAATGAGCAGATATTAATGTAATAGCTAGAAGCGTACTTGCATTTATATCTGGCTGTTGTGAATAGATCTTGAGCGATTTTCTATCATCTGACGATGTAAAAGGCATTTAAGTCTATTAATGAAGGTAGGTAGCTTTGAATTCATAGATTAGACAGTTTTAGAAGCGTAGGATGGAAAACGAATATAGACACCCTCGCCTTTGTATTATTATCATGGTGTTGTATTGTATCATTAGCACAAGAACATAAGAAGAGGGCTGTAGCAGAGAGTTGTATAGAAGAACCCATGTACATGAGTATTTGAGTTAATATATGAAGCTTTGACTCAGATTTCATGGTGTTATGATGTTGACTGTTTACATATGCTGAATGACATGCTTACAGTTGTTTTATTCTCTCTGTTTATGCATTTGTTTCAATGTTGTGTTGAATGTATGATTTCATGTTGAATGTATGAAGTTTGAGAGAGAAAGAGAATGTATTTCAATTGTTTCTCATCCTGAGAGAGTTCCTACAAGGAGTGAAGTCAAATGTCCGCAAGGTGTGCATTGACAGGGGTTCTGAGTTTTGTCTTAGAAAGCTCAGGAGGGATACCATTGTTCTCATTCTAGCAGAAGTGTTGGTGAAGCACAAAATCTGTGCAAGGTGTGCGCAGGCTAGTCGAGGCCTTAGAATTTATCAACTAAGGTTTAAAGGTTGAAGGACTGCTATTGTGAGAGTGCACAGAGTCAAAGAATCAAATACACAAAAGTATTTGAAAGATTTGCTGCAAAGAGTGTTCGAGGCTTGAGTTTGCAAGTAGAAGCTTAGGAGATTCAACGCCTTTGAAGTGTTCAAAGGAATATGTGGAGCGAACCATCACGCTGAAGGTTAAGTTCCGGCAAAGGAATATTGTCTCGTTTCACAAAGTTTCTTGAGGAAGGAATCGAACGGTCAGAATTCTCAGTGGAGAACTCGCGAAATCGCGAGGACCGTAGGATCCAAAAGGAGTTGTAGGGTGGATAAGGGTTGGACGAACCCATTTCATTGGTTTCAAGATTCAACCTCAACCGTTGATAGTGACCATAGGGATGTCAAGATCATTTCAGCAAATCGGGGGTTTGTGAGTCCGGAGTGCAAGCCAATTAACTTGGTCACTCAAAATTCCAAATCGTGAAAAGGATTATTGTGTGTGCAGATGAGGTGTAGAATTTTCAGCACTTTGAAATTTTGGATTTTGGCATTTCGAAGTTCCTAACGATAAGGAGTCGGGCATATTGGAGCGGAAATCCTAAAGTTGCGAGTCGCAACAGGATTTTGGTGGGGAATTTTGGGATTTCGGCACTTCGGGTACCCAGAAGCCCAAAATAACGTGGGTCATCGGATCAAACAAAGGCTTATAGCCGTTGATCCTGTGGAAAACACTATTTCAGAGTTTGGGGTTTTGAAGGCTGAAGAACCGGGAGTCTTGTAGCCGGATTCGCAAAACCACGAAATCCAAAATCCTGAAAGGAAAAGAAAATCCCCAATCATATTTGTTGGTCAGTTGTGAAATACACCTTGTGTGTGTGGTACTCCCTGTGGGAAAATAAAGAGTCAATCAGACTCAGGGGGAAGATTTGGAACGATCCTAACACCGGGAGGTCACACAAAACCTATTGAGGTAGGGAGTGCTGCATCACTATTGGAGAGATTTGGGAAATAAATCCATGTAAAGGAATGCCCCAAATCTCTCCTTAAAGCAAGGAAGAAAAAAAGGCAATTAAGCTTGACTGCCTATGTGCATGAAAATGATAAAGCAAACAATACATGCAATTCAAAAACAACACTAAATCAAGTGCGTTGAAGTGAGCAAGCAAGAACATGCACATATGCACCAACACCCCTCCATAAACGCAACTTAGGTGAGTATGTGGCAATAGAAATGAAGATATTTTTTTTTTGACCATGGGAATAAATATCTGGTAGGATTGATCAGGGCTAGGCTTGGGATCAATCCTACTGGCTGCCACTATAACCCAAGAGTATATCCAACACCCCGCAAGCCAGATATATCGATAACTCATGACATAACAAGAACTGAGACATCTGCACTGGGGATGCCTATTCTTCTATCTATATCATAACAGACCATAGTCTCATTGGGGATCTGAACCTAGGTGGGGAGAGTGCAAGCACATCCTCCCAACTATTTCGCCAAACCCCCTTGACCAATAGAAATGAAGATATGGGTCCAACATATGTGAGCCATATTAGGTAATCATATACAAAAAAACACCCCTAAAAAGAAAGAGAAAAACCCAATGGGATAAAACCCCCTTGAGAGGATAAAAAATATTATGTATCCTGCTCTGAAATAGAAGATCCCCCTGCAGAGCTCATAAATGCATGAAATTTCCCTTTGTAAAAGGTTTGGTGAAGATGTCGACAATCTTCTCCATTGCTGGACATCATCTTAGATCAATGACCTCCCATGAATAAGCTCCTGAATGAAGTGCATATGAATCTCAATATGCTAGGTTCGATGTTTATGAAACAGATCTCGTGAGATATAAATGGTACTTTGATTGTCACAAAAAATGAAAAATGGGCAATAATTTCAGATAAAAAACTCTGTGAGAATGTGCTAAAGCTAGATGGGTTTAGTAATTTCATTGATAGCTCCACTATACTATACTTATGTGGCAGATAAAGCAATGGTTGATTGCTTCTTTCTCAAGAAATAAATCTAGCAAAAACAAAGAGAGAAAAGGTAGAATGAAGTGGATTTATGACCTGTACAATCTCTCACCTAATATGACTCTGTATAGCCCACCAAATCAAGGTCACAACTTGCTACATAATGAATCCCAAACCTATGTGTTTCTTGAATGTAGTGAAAAATCCACTTGACTTCCTTCTATTGCAACTCGTAGGGTTCCTAAATAAATATGGAAATGATGCTAACAACATAAGAGTTATTGTATGGTATGTGTGGGATAAATAAGACTCCCAACTAGTTATTCATATCAAGTGTTGTCATCTAAAAGTGAAGATTATGCAACCTCCAATTTGACAGATAAATGGGGTTGCAATAGGCTTGCAATTTGCTATATGAAAGTATAATATTTAGATCATATTTAGATTTATCCATGGTGATCTTGGAATTAGATTGAGTGATATGAATCCTGAGAAAACAATGTAGCAACCCCAGGTCTCTCATAAAAAACTTGTCATGTAGGGCAATGTTTATAACAACAATGGATGTTAAGGAACTATCGATGATCAAGAGATCATCTACATACAATACCACAAACATGAGAGAGTCATCCAACTACAAAATGCAGACATTGTGATGGGGATGGCATAAAAAAAATCCATGAGAGAGAAGGAAGGAATACACCTTTGCATACTAAGCCCGGGGGGCCTGTTTGAGGCCATAAATGGATTTTTGTATCCTGCACACCATTGTAGAGTTCTACGAAAATCCCAAGGTTTCTCCATGTAAATATCCTCCTTAATATACCTTTGAAAAAATGCACTCTTTACATCCATACGATGAACCTACCAATGATGAGATACAACAATGGCTAGCACAAGATGGATTGTGTTAAGCCCTAATATTGGCTCATTACCCCTTAATTGGGGCATATTATATTAGTAATGTTATTTTATTTATGTCGGCTTTAGGCCATTAGTTGTAATTATACCTCCTAGTCTCCTATATATACCAAGGAGACATTTTCATTTTGAATCATCTTGTACTTGAACACTTAAGTGGGGTAAAAGGAGGTTGCCCCCTCGAAGAGGCTTATTATCTAAAATTATCTCTTTTTCAAGGCGTTGAGTACTTTTCTTGAGGTTTTTCTATGCTATATTCATATTTGGTTCTTAACATATGGTATCAAAGCTCAAGGTCTTGGGGTTTCGCTGATACATCCGAGACACCATGGAATTTTCACTATAACTTTTTTTCTACAATGTTTCATAAGGAATGGCTTGGAGGATATTTAGTAGACAGATCAAGGTACGTTGGGTTCAAAATTCATCTCCTGATGCCTTATACTTTGGGATTTACAACCTGTACAAGGTAGGGTTTTGGAATCATCCTTAACTGAGTCATTGCAGAATTTTCGCTATAAATTTTTTTCTGTAACGTTTCAGACCCTGAAATCCATAGGCTATTTATAGAAATTAGAAAGGTATCTGTGGTAAAAATTTCAGCTTTTGGGTCATCTTAAATTTGTATATACACCTTGTGTAAGATAGGGTATCTAACTAGTCCTATTGACTAACCTCAAGAAGGTGTTCCAGGTAAAACAATCATAACTTTTTCCTAGAGTATCCAAATTGTGTGAGACTAGTTTCATTGGATCGTGGATAGTCAGTAGTATTTCTGGTGTGAGTTTTAGAATTTATATCAATTATTTTGGGCAGGGCACGCTATACAAGTGAGATCTCCTGGAAAGGCCAAAAATCGACAAGTTGTGGGGAAGTTACTGTAAATTCCACTTGGCACATCCAATTTTGATTAGACCTGTGGCATTGCAGAGAAGAAATATCAGAGAACTACATAAAAGAAAGTTTCATACCTAGAAGGGCCAAAACTTGGGAGATACAACATAAGAAATATTGTCTAGCAGAACCACCTCAAAATCAAGGTTCAAAAGTGATACTTGGCCTACATGCCACCCAAAAGGGAACTTCTACACCAACTAAGCCTCCAAAAAATCCTACTTGGACTCTCGATGAAGGTGAAGAAATGCGTAGGGACATAAATGATTTACAAAAGAAGATAGTAACAAAAGATGAACTACAAGAGATGATGGATTCAATGGAAGCTAAGTTGGATACTAATATGGATGGTTTAAAAGGGGAGATCATGGAAGT
>ML785764.1:345336-372478 GCA_009831015.1 Picea engelmannii | reverse complement strand
TTAAAAGGTTAGTTGGAGGATAGGAGGTCTCTTCATGAGCCAACCTACCATGTTCATGGATACCTAGTGGTATGAAATTACCATCACCTAGTCACCAAGTTAGGGTAATGACTTTCAGTTGCATGGTTGAGAGAAAGGGCTCTCATCACAAGCCAACCTTCTCATTTCCTCTAAGTATTTGTGGGTGACACTATCATTAGTTGGACACCACGCTAGGGTAGTGTCCTTCAACTTCTCCTTAAATTATGAAAGAACCAAAGAATATAAAAATTATGGGCTTGGAAAAAGTGCATTGCAAATGAAGGTACCACACGCCCTCTACAAAGGCACCCATGAATGAGACACTACAACCCCTTGTATGTCATGAACCCCATGCCCATTGAGTCTTGACCCTAACCACTTCACCCACTTTACATGGATTAGAGAGGGATCTATTGGAAACCCTCCTTGACCTAGGGAAAGATCTACCCAATAGGACACCTCATCAACCCTCCCATATTAAAGCTTGACAAGTCGCATAATGTCTTTGAGCACTTAATTTTTTGACATGGTAATCTTCGATGCACATGCTTTCGTGTCTCATTTATTGATTCAATTTACTTATCATGATGTTATGAATTGAAATCCTTGTAGGGAATTCTTATTTATCTTTTCAAGACCTAGTTGGTGGACAATTTTGGAAGAACAAGCCTAGCTTGGGCTTCCATGGGGCTTGAAGCCCACATGTGGATTCCAAGGGCCCAGATGTTAGATGAGAGAGATAAAACTTTGAAGGCATAGAATATGACTTGGATGACATAACCTATCCACCACATGCCAAATGTTCTTCCTAGGAGAGGCAAAATGTCACCTTTAGAGGCACGACGTCACCTAAGGGGGTTAGGGTTTGGTGGTGAGGTTGACATGCATTGGAACATGGATGTTTTATGGGGTTTGAGGATTTGACCATAAAGGAAGTGACTTGGATGATTGAAATGTGGCTTTGAGAAGCCTTTCTACACTCCTCCATCACCAACGACCTTCTACTAGTTGCAAAACATCCTCTAAAGGGGTGACGTCTTTATAAACTAGGGTTTTCTTTGTGCAAAAAGTGAAATTAAAGTGAATTGTTTAATATTACTTTGTAAAAGGGGAAAGATTAGGGTTGTTGACCCCTAGTCTTGTGGTTTACCATTAATTATGTGGACAACCTATCTTAGTGACATTTTGTATAAATAAGAGATCATAAGATATCATTTTATCATAACTCTCCCTGTTGTGAGAGGTACTTGGACCGAAATTTTCGCTCTCTTTGGATACTTCTTTCTCTTGTGCTCTTGTTTATGAAAATTTCTTGGATTATTGGTTGATGGAAGTGATGTACTAGCCTTGGAAGGATTTTCTCTAGCTTTTATGGTGGTTTGTCTTAGATTTTTCCTTGAATTGGTAATATTTTTCTACATTGTGCAATCATTTGTTGCTCAAGTAAAGGTTAATTTGCTAGATCTAGGTGGGAAGTAAAAGGGAATACAACCCCACCATAGTCTCCATAATTTTATGCTTATATGTTATTCATTTAGCAAGAGTTTTCTAAGAGAAGTATAAGGGAATACACCCTCTTAGCTTAAACCCTAGCTAGAGATGCTTGCCTTGGGGAGTAAGAGAATTTACACCCCCAAGGAGGTATTAAACCCTAGATAGAGATACTTGCCTTGGGGAGTAAGAGAATTTACTCCCCCAAGGAGGTAGTATCTATAGCCCTTTCTTTGCTTGACTCCATTAACCCATTGTTTAAGTCACTATTTATTTACTTGCTGCAATGGAGAAATAAATTGTTGCCTTGGTAAACATGTATTTTTCAAGTTTTAAGATCACCTCTTGGGGAAAGTGTTCCTTGAGCCTTTGGCTCCCTTGCCTCATTGAGGCATCCCATTTCAACCAAAAATTATTTCTTCTTTAGTAAAAATGACCTACAACCATTAGGGTTGTTCTAACCCTAGCCTACTAACCCTAAATAGCTTCTAAACTAACCCTAGACTAGGCCTAAAAATCTTCCCTAAACTTATACTAACCCAGGCGCACTTATTGAGCTAACTAGGGGATGATTTGATTGGATGAATTTTATGCAATAAGTATTGGTTTTCTATAGCCATAAGGATGGTAGTTTCACTGCAGAAACCCTAACCTAAAGTCAGTCATAACTTGTGATTTCACAGTCAAAAGTTGCTAAGAATTTTCCAATTTATTCTACCTGCTTTAGTACAATTTTTGAGTAGTTTCTTTGGAATTTTTAGTGGCTTATTTCACTGCTTTATGAAATTTTTTTCTACGGACATAAGGCTGCAAAATAATTTTGTATACATCTTTTATGATAGCCATAATCAATTATTAAATGTCTCATGCTATAGATTGTGAAATTCTCTAGTGATTATCTACTTTGTTTCAAGCATATTTCATTTGAATTTGAGCAATATTTCTAGCAGCTTTAGTACTTGTTATACTGTTGATATATACTATTATTTATTTCTTCAAATCAGGGACAACAAGCCTAGCTTTCTGATCCAACTAACATATTATACTGCATAGTGGTTTTCCTTGTGTCTCGGGCATGTACCAACTTCTCGACAAATCATCCAAGGCTTTGGCAACCTCAAAACAACCTAAGACTCATTTTAACCCTTCCATTTCCATCTAGAATATTGACCTCTAGGGGATTCAATCTTTCCATTTTCATTTCCCCCATCCTTTCCCCCCAGGGTCACTGTAATCGCCTCCCTAGAGTGACCTAGTCACCCTTGAAATGCAAGGCCTATATCGAGGTGACATTGGGTATAGTGTCCTAAAGTTATCGCCACTTGGTGGTTGGGTTGGGATTTACCAAATCTACAACTTGTGCGATAAAATTTTTGCGCCGTTGTCGGGGAGGAATTTGAATCCTCTTCCGAACCCTAACGAAAATTTGGCAAGCTATCCCAAAGCCTTTATCCCTTATCTTTCTCGGTGACTCCACTTAAGGAACGTTCCCTTTCCATGCTTGATGAACTCTCCTTGAAGTTCATCTGGTGTCTCCACCTTCCACGAACCCACCTTTCCCTCTTTCCTCCTTTGGTGAGACTTAATCTCACCTAGCGACTCCTTTGAGGTGTCTTTTCAGTCAATGGAATTATGGTACCATGGGATTACCCCTCATCCAAAACTTGTTGTGACTCAACGATGGCATTTTTACATATGGAAAAGGAGAAGGTTGTTAATAAAGATGCTAAAGAAATGATGAATCACATAAGAAAGTTATTTCCTGCCCTTGAATATGAAGAAAGTCATCAAGAAGAAAACACAATGAGTTGTGACCCTTTCGAAGACCTCGATGATACTTTATTTCATGACCTCGAAAGTGAAGAAGTACCAGAGGAAAAATTGTATATGACAGATCCCCTTAAAGAAAAGCAAGCAAAGAACTATGCACTAAGGATAAATCCTATTGTGATTAAGAGGTTATGGAGGGGCGTGTCCATAAGAAGAAAGAATAATTATGATAAAGCGTAACATATTGAGGCACCACTATCTTTGATCCCGATTGATGAAGGTGAGGTTTTCTAACCTTGTTTTCCTCCTGCACATAATGTTGAAGAAGTGATCAGTCTCTATGATGAATAATTTGAAGATCGAGTTGAATAAGTCCATGCCTCCATTCCTCCTGCACATGAAGACAAAAATATGGTCATTTTTAGTCATACTGATGGTATTATGAAGGTACACTTCAATATGGTTGATGAGCCTATAGAAACTTTTATACAAACTGGAAAACGCAGATGGGATCTCAGTTGTCTCAATTTTGATAGAGACCGTATTTATGACATTGAGGGTAGCTCTCAGGTAGAGGGGGTGTCATTTTCAGAGGATTGGTATTCATGCATGTATTATTCAGATATTTGGCAGCTTGGTGATGATATAGTTACATATTTTTTCTGCCCCTTTGTGGACGACTTGTTGCAACATACTCAGGATGATCTTCAATCATCCCTTGATACATACCCTTTTGAGGATGCAGACTTGTTCCATGAGGATTTTCATTCGTTGTGCTCAGATTTTGATAGACACCAGGTCATGGCTAGGCCAAAGCAGTCCAAGGACCACACTACCAAATGAAAATAATTTCATGTTGATATTTTGGAAAATATTTGCAAACAAAGAAACGACGTTTCCTAAGGCCAAGGGAGGAGTTTTTATATAGATGAGAGGTTGTGCCTTACCCCATTTCCCCTTGTATGAGAAACCAATAGGTTTCTTCGGGATTTATTATACTGTCTCAGCCTTCAGGAAGAAAATATTTTATGATCGAATATGAAGACGAGTCGCCATATACATATGGTAGCCCTCTTCAGAAATGGATTGATCAGGCTTGTGGCTACACTTTTTGGCAAGATGATCAGACTGATGGTTTCTCTTTCCAACAGGATTTCCTCCCTCCCACCCATCTCCATGAGTTTCATTTCATGATGGATTATGTGTCTACTTATGCTCATGATTATTGTGTGTTGGACTTCTGTTTATTATTTCACATGATTAAGCACAGGGGGAGATATCTTGATGAAATGATGAACAAGTGGTTGCACTAGGTATATGACTTCACCTGACATCATCTATCCCCTGATCTTCAGGGCCCCAAGGCCCCCAGGTAAGTAGCTAGGTCATATTGATTTATCCTTCATTTGCATATTGATTGATCATATTAGTTTAGATGCATTTCATTTTCATTTTTCTCTACTTGCATATTGATTTCATGCTTAGTTTAGAAATTTTTGAAAAAATGTCAAAATATTTCTTTTCTAGATTAGATTTTCTTTTGGATTAGATATATATGGATAAAAGAGTGATAGCGCCACCCTAGAGGCTCTGATCCTTTTTTCTGAGTCTTAGAAGGCACATGTCTATCAGGAGATGCTTTGGTTCTCATGCACTCTACGATGAGCACATGTCCCAAGTAGGAGACAAATGTTATCCCCATTTTGTGGATAACTAAGGAGATTATGTCTCGAGGCCCTCAAGTTGAAAATATTGAGTGTCAAGAGACTACATGACTAGCAATATCCTTTTTACATAGATGAAGACCCTCCTCACCATCACATAGGTCACGATTTTCAGGATGGCATCCACCACACCCGTTGGCTTCTGGAATACAATGGGCCTTGATCGATGAGGTACAAGTTAGGTATTATGGTGAGTATCATTTCAATATTTGAGGCATTTGAGTATGTTGTATCTTAGACTACTTTAGATTTCATAACATATGCTTGGACATTATGCCATTTTCCCTGCTTCACCTTGGTGGTTGACATTGTTCCCTAGTAAGTGGTCTTCCTTAGGGATGGGTTTTCTACTAGTAACTCCATTGAAGAGCCATCGTATCATTCCCGACCATACTTACCACTTTCCATCAATATTTCCCCCCATTTCCTTATCTCTTGTGATTTTAGGGTGTATTGACCCAAGAAGGGGTTGTCCCTCATTCTATGAGAAGAAGGGGCTAAAGGCCCTGAGGGAGTGTTGTTGGGTAAAAGATAAAATCCTATGTATAAATATTCTAGATGCTTCACCCAGGGATTTCCCATGAAAGCAATGAAACACTTATCTTTGAGAAAAGGAGGACCCACAAGAAATACAATTATGAATGCTCAAAAGGTTAGTTGGAGGATAGGAGGTCTCATCACGAGCCGACCTATCATGTTCATGGATATCTAGTGATATGACACTACCATCATCTGGTCACCAAGCTAGGGTAATGGCTCTCAATTGCATGGTTGAGAGAAAGGGGGTCTCATCACGATCCATCCTTCTCATTTCCGCTAGGCATTTGTGGGTGACACTGTCATTATCTAGACACCATGCCAGGGTAGGGGCCTTCAAATTGTTCTTAAATTATGAAAGAAACAAATAATGGAAAAACGATGGGCTTGGGAAAAGTGCATTGCAAACGAAGATACCACACACCCTCTACAAAGGCACCCATGAATGAGACACTACAAACCCTTGTATGTCATGAGCCCCATGCCCATTGAGTCTTGACCCTAACAAATTCACCCACTTTACATGGCTTAGAGAGGGATCTCTTGGAAACTCTCCTTGACCTAGGGAAAGATCTACCCAATAGGACACCTCGTCAACCCTCCCAATAACACTTAATTGTTTGATGTGGTAATATTTGATGCACATGCTTAGGTGGCTCATTTATAGATTGGATTTACTTATTATGATGTTATGACTTGAGATCCTTGGAGGGCGTGCTTATTTATCTTTGTAGGACCTAATTGGTGGAAAATTTTGTAAGAACAAGCCTAGCTTGGGATTCCATGGGGCTTGAAGCCCATAGGTGGATGTTAAGGGCCCACATGCTGGATGAGAGAGATCAAAGTTGGAAGGCCTAGAAGATGACTTGGATGACATAACCTATTCCCCACATGCCAAATGTTCTGCCTAGGATAGGAAAAATGTCACCTTTAGAGAGATGACTTCACCTAAGGGGGTTAGGGTTTGGTGGTGAGGTTGACATGCATTGGAACAAGGATGTTTTGAGGGGTTTGAGGCTTTGAACATGAAGGAAGTGACTTGGATGATTGACATGTGGCTTTGGTAATCCTTTCTACACTCCATCACCAACAACCTTCTACTATTGAAAAAACATCCCCTAAAGGGGTGACGTCTTTATAAACTAGGGTTTTCTTTGTGCAAAAGTGAAATTAAAGTGAATTGTTTAATATTACTTTGTAAAAGGGGAAATATTAGGGTTGTTGACCCCTAGTCTTGTGGTTTACCCTTAATTATGTGGACAAACTATCTTAGTGACATTTTGTATAAATAAGAGATCATAAGTTCTCATTTTATCATAACTCTCCCTCTTGTGAGAGGTACTTGGACCGAAATTTTCGCTCTCTTTGGCTAATTCTCTCTCTTGTGCTCTTGTTTATGGCTATTTATTGGATTATTGGTTGATGGAAGTGATGGGCTAGCCTTGGAAGGATTTTCTCTAGCTTTTATGGTTGTTTGTCTTAGATTTTTACTTGAATTGGTAATATTTTTCTACATTGTGCTATCATTTGTTGCACAAGTCAAGGTTAATTTGCTATAGCTATGTGGGAAGTATAAGGGCATACACCCCCACCATATTCTCCATCATTTTATGCTTATATGTTATTGGTTTAGCAAGGGTTAGCTAAGAGAAGTATAAGGGCATACACACTCTTAACTTAAACCCTAGCTAGAGATACTTGCCTTGGGGAGTAATAGGATTTACACCCCCAAGGAGGTAGTATCTCTAGACCTTTCTTTGATTGAATCCATTAACCCATTGTTTAAGGCACTAGTCATTTACTTGTTGCATTGGAGAAATAAATTGTTGCCTTGGTAAACGTGATTTTTTCAAATTTTAAGATCACCTCTTGGGGAAAGTGTTCCTTGAGCCTTTGGATCCCTTGCCTCATTGAGGCATCCCCTTTCAACCAAAATTTGTTTCTGCTGTAGTAAAAATAACCTACAGCCATTAGATATGCTCTAACCCTAGCCTACTAACGCTAAATAACTTCTAAACTAACCCTAGACTAGACCTAAAAAGCTGCCCTAACCTTCTACTAACCTAGGCACACTTATTGAGATAAATAAGGGATGGTTTGATTGGATAAATTTTCAGCAATAAGTCTTGGTTTGATACATCCATAAGTCTGGTAATTTCACTACAGAAAACCTAATCTAAAGTCACTCATAACTTGTGATTTCACTGTCAAAAGTTGCTAAGAATTTGCCAATTTATTCTACCCGCTTTAATACAATTTTTGAGTAGTTTCTTTGCAAGTTTTAGTGGTTGATTTAAATATTGTCTGAACAAATTTTCTACAGACATAAGGCTGCAAAATACTTCCACATACAGCTTTTATGACAACCATAATCAATTGCTAAAATTCTCATGCTATAGATTGTGAAATTCTCTAGTGATTATCTACTTTGTTTCAAGAATATTTCATTTGACTTTGAGCAATATTTCTAGAAACTTTAGTACTTGTTTTACTGCTGATATATACTTTCATTTATTTCTGCAAATCATGGACAACAATCCTATCTTTATGATCCAACTAACATATTATACTACATGGTGGTTTTCCTTGTGTCTTAGGTAGATACCAACTTCTCGACAATTCATCCAAGGATTTGAGAACCTCAAAACAACCTAAGACTCATTGTTACCCTTCCATTTCCATCTAGAATCTTGACCTCTAGGGGATTCACTCTTTCCATTTCCATTTCCCCCCTCCTCTCCCCCGAGGGTCACGGAGATCACCTCTCTAGAGTGACCTAGTGACCCTTGAAGCGAAAGACCTATATCGAGGTGACATTGGGTATAGTGTCCTAAAGTTGTCGCCACTTGGTGGCTAGGTCATGCTTTACCCAATCTACAACTAGTGCGATAACATTTCTCTGTAGTGGTGTTGTAGGATTGGACTTCGATGCCTAGGGATGTGTAATTGAGGGAGGATAAGGAGGGAGTTTGGTCCCGCCTTTCAATATGACTGGTGTACGAAAGTATTTATCCAGATGACTAGTGTACATGAGTATTGATCCAGATCACTGATATACTTGTGTACCGATCCAGATTCCATCTTGGGAAAATGAGGTATGGTTCCTAGAACCTTGATAGATCAAGATGGATTGGTTTGGTGCCATAAGAGCCTATATGGAAAAGATAGGGTATGGTGTCTAGAGCCCTAATAGACTGAGAGACTTTAAGCTTGGTTCTGAAAGTCGGGAATAAAAGTTGGAGAGTATTAGAGCTTCCCTGACGGGGATTGAACTTTCAATGCCTGTTTTAGTCACTTGGGTGAATTAATACTAGTTCAATAGAGGGTGTTGTGGATTATACGGGGAGAAAATTAAAAAAACCCTATAAATAACATAATTAACTTTAACTTTGGGATGAAGTTCCTTGAAGAGGGGGAGTATGTAATGCCCCATATTATTAAATAAATAATAATAAATTTAATAGTACATAATTATAATAGTGAACAATAGTAATAAATAATATTTTTTTTGTACTGGTGGAATCGACAACTTGGGCAGTTCTTGTACTCGCGTGACACGGGGTCGATTTCCGTCTACTACCACTATAACCTCTAGGTGCATCCACACAACCCACAAGCATGGGGCATGGGTAAATCGGGGTGAGAATTGAACTTGAGACCTCCTTTACATATTTCCTTCCATTTACATGACACTTGCCAGTCAGTCTACACCCCTGTGGGCTAGTAATAAATAATAATGATAAATATAATAGTAAATAATTATAATAGTACATAATAGTAATAAATATAATAACAATGATAATAAATAAATAGATAAACATAAGGTATTAAAATAGAAGAAATAAAAGAATAAATATAAATAAATAAATATATTACTTTATTAGTAGAACAAAAGGGTAAAATAAGAAAATATTAATTTATTGAAGACTCAATTAAGTTAAGTTAAGATAATAAAAAATAAATTGCATGGTGACAAGTGACACTCCTGCATGGATATGTAACAAAGAATCTATATATTCTGAGGTGGAAATGGAAGGAAGGATCTTTATTTGGTCCAATTGAGAGACATGTTAGAACGTTGGCATAGTTGGTTGATTGAGGGCTTGAGGAATCTTAGTCATGATGAATGAGGGGATTGGTTGGGAGGAGAGTCGTCATCCACATTTTTTTTGCGACATGCTATATCAAATCTTGGAGCGCAATATATCAACAATTATAGCGTTACAAGTAAGTCAAGGTCTTTGGTTCTCAGGATGCTCCTTGCCATTCTTATGTCTCGTGAATTATGTGATCATCATTCCTTTATTTTATCAGTTTATGGTTATGAGTTATGTGTTTTTATATCCATGGAATTGTCTTTATGCTTAAGAGATTTAATGGCTACTTGGAGCATTATATTAGATCACTCATTCAGGTGAAGGTAAAACCATAGAGTTTTTACCTCACCAAGTTGTAATTAAGGATTTAAAAGATCCTAAACATGTCCTTGAAACTAGAATTGTTGATGATATTAATAGGTTGTACAAGTTTGACAACTTTGAGTCATCATCTTTTCCATCTATTTTTGTTTCTCATAGTGATAACTTGAACAAACTTTCGCATGAACAATTTTTCATCTAAACTATCGGTCATTGCAACAACTATGTAATCAATAGATGGTGACTAGTATTCCTCTTGTTTCTTGCAGAGATGGTGTTTGTAGAAGTTATGTTCTAAACAAACATCGTTGATACAATTTTGACAAATGTGCCTCTTCGCATGCCTCATCCCCTTTGTAGCTTGTTCACAATGACTTGTGTTGTCCACTTTCTTCTCCTTCTTTTTCTAGGTGCAAGTATTTCTTAAATTTCATTGATGACTTCTCCAAATTCACTTGGGTTTACTTCTTAAAAATTAAGAGCGAAGTGTTTGACATGTTTTTGGCCTACAAGGATCTTGTAGAAAAACAATATGGACATCAACTTCAAAGGTCAAGAACATATAATGGAGGAAACTATGTGAACAATAATTTTACAAGTTACAACACTGTATAGGGCATCCAAATGCAACACAATGTTCCATATACACCACAAAAAAATGGTGTTGTTGAGAGAAATAATCACACATTAAAAGAAATGGCTAATTGTATGATCCAATTTAAGGGATTAAGTCTTAATTATTGGGTGGAAGCCATTAACTATGCAAATTACATAGTAAATCACACTCCCACAAAGGATCTAAAAAATATAACACAAAAAGAAGCATGGAATAAAATTAAGCCAGATGTAAGTCACTTTTGTGTATTTGAAACTGTAGCATAGGCTCACATTCATAATGAGAAAAGGAAATCTTTACAACCTAAGAGTGAGAAGTGTGCTTTTGTTGGCTATTATGAATATTTCAAAGGTTACCGACTTCTTCAACCTCATTCTAATGAAATTATTAATAGAAGAGATGTTAAATTTGTTGAAAATCTCTTGGCATGTGAGCCTAATTCGATGTTTCTTCCTTCTTCGGTCAATGATCCATCTTCAACATTTGTGCCATCTTTTGTTCCTATTCTAGTTTCTTATTCTTCATATGATTACAATGAGGATGAAAATGCACCTCCACTTGCTCACCTTCCTCTATATGAGTCCAATGAACATGAACTTGCACTAGCACCACCGCTTCCTAGATGGGTCCGTTCAACATGAGAAGTTGCTGGTGAACCTTCAGATCAACGTCCGAAATGTTCATGGTTCCAACGATCCTATTCTCTTTTGGATCAAGTTTCAAAGTATCATGATCTAGATACATTTACAGAATCTTTAGGTCATCCATATTGGGATACAACAATGAGTGAAGAGTATCGTTCTTTAATGGAAAACAATACTTGGGATCTTGTACCTCTTCCAAAAGGAAGAAAAATTGTCATATGTAAATGGGTGTATAGAATTAAGTATGCATCAGATGGAAGTGTTGAAAGACACAAGATCCGATTAGTTGCTAAAGTATTCTCTCAATTGAAGGCATTGACTATAATGAAACATTCCCCCCCCATAGCCAAAATGAATTCCATTTTCCTTGTTCTTTCCCTTGCTGCCTCACATAAATGGGAGGTCCATCAGATGGATTCCAAAATGAATTCCATCCATCTTGTTCTTTCCCTTGCTGCCTTACATAAATGGGAGGTCCATTAGATGTATGTTAAATCCGTCTTCTTGCATGGGGATTGGCAAGAAGAAATATACTCGGGACAAATTCCTGGCTATGTCTAGAATTAATCCATCCTTGTTTGTTGCCTCAAGAAATATCTTTATGGTCTTAAGAAATATCCTCGATCTTGGTATGCCAAAATGGATAAATTTCTTCTTGACACCATATTTAATAGATGTCATTCTGACCCAAATGTCTATACCAAGAAATTAGGAATGCATCTCATAATCCTTGCTCTTGATGTTGATGATCTTCTCCTCACTGGTAGTGACCCTAAAATTTTAAACCATGTGAAAACCAGCCTTAAGAATAAATTTGAAATGATTGACTTATGCTATTTGCACTATTTTCTTGGCCTCCAAGTATTACAAACCAAGGAATGAATTTTCTTTCCAAGTCTAAGTATGCTTGTGACCTTATTCACCACTTTCACATGGAAGATTCTAAACCATCCCCTTCTCCCTTCCAATCCGAAGTCAAAATTGTTGCCACTTGTAATTATTCTAAAGTTAATACCACTTTGTATTGTTAGTTAGTTGGTAGGCTCTTATATTTGACTCAGACCTGTCTTGATATTTCCTTTTCTATTGGTCTTGTTTCCAAATATAAGAAAACACTCCATGAAAGCCATTGGAAAGAGACTAAAATAATACTTCGGTATCTATATGGTATAATTCAATTCGAGATACATTACGGTTCAGAGGGAAGTCCTCTGTTGGTTGGTTTCATTAATTTAGATTAGGCTGACGACTTTGATGATCGAAAGTCTACTGCAAGTTATGTTTTCATCCTTGGTTTAGGACCTATCACTTGGGCTTGTAAGAAACAACATGCTATTTCTCTTTCTTCAACAAAAGCAGAGTACTGAGAAATGATTAATGCTAGTCAAGAAGCCTTGTGGATTCAAAATATCCTTTTAGAGTTTGGCTTCTAGCAATAACATTCGACCACCCTTTGGTGCAAGAATTAGAGTGCCATCAAGCTTGCCAAAGATCCAGTTCAACATCAGTGCAACAAACACATTGAGATACACATGCACTTTATTGAAAAACTCATTCATGATTGAGTTATTGAAGTGTTATTTTTCCCTATAGAAGATCATAATGTCTCTTACAGAAGCAAAGTTTTCCAAATTTTGATTTATGTTAGGAGTTCATGAAGTTGTCATTAAGAGGGGAATAGGATCTAATGCCTCCTTCCTTCTCCTATTTCTTTGCCTTTGTAAATCCTTCGATCTTATCATGTTGTTATTAAAGGGGGATGTTAGGATATTTAGACACTTAGGAGTTAGTTAAGATAAACTTGGTATGATGTGTCATTAGGTAAAAACATTTTTCTTAGTGTGTTTCTTTAATATGCATTTGTCATTAGGTAATTTGATGGTCACGATATGTTCCCGACATAGAGTGATCTGACGACTCATATTATCCTAAATCTTAATGACTATATTGATCCATGACTTAACACCTGATTGGTCCATGATCTCTATTTAAAGAGCACGAAGGGCCATTTGTTGATGATCAATTGTGAGAAAATCTCTTGTAAATGTCTCTGTAATATTTTATTTTGCATCAATAAATTGATCCAAGTGGTCACATTAGTTGGGGCCATGGATGTTTCCCCATAGGGGTTTTACCACGTAAAAATATTAGTGTTGATATTTGATATGGTTGTGTGAGTGGTTACTGAGGGTGTTCATCCTCTATTGGAATACATGTGTTATTGAACAAATCTCATGAAAATTTCCTGAAAGTTAAGAGACATTGTTCCCAATGATTATAATAATTAGACCCCTAATACAACATCAACACTACCCATTTGGATCGAAACCATTGGAATATCCAATAAATACTCCACAATATTGAGCTTAATACTGTGGCACTTCTCAAAACAATTTTTTGTACCTCCATCTGTAATCATTACTTGAAACTTTGGTGTTGGATATATAAATAAATTTAGAAGTTTGGATAATTTACAATTAATGAAGTTATGGGTACTACCATAATCAATAAACATTGTTACCTTTTTCATTTTGATATATCCTTCTATATTGAGAGTTTGAGGAGTGATAATGCTAGCCAATGCATGCCGAGATATGGTTGGAGTAGTCTCTTATAGTTCCAAATCTTATGATGGTTCTATTTATTGATCTTCCTCTTCACAACCTATGTAGAATGATTTCCTCTCATAAAAAATATGCATCTTACTATACTTGTGGTCACAATTGAAACATAGTTCATTTTCTCTTATTTCATCAATTACCAATGTGTCAACCTTGTAGGTTGAGTGAGGTTAGGAGAGGGAACATCATGCTCTCTATAGTTGTTAGCAACCATCCTTCTAGTAGACATATTTTTACTTTCAAATTTCCTCGCCACACTGAAATCATGCTATAGGGATTTAGGTTCCAAGAGGCGCACCTCACATTGAGTTCTCTCCTTTAAAGTTCCCATAAAGAGATCTAAGTAATTATCCTTTGGAATGTTCTTTACCTTGATAATTGGCTCCTAAAATTGTTGAATGTGCACTGTAATTTGACATCTTTGCTAAATATTTATCAATTGACTAAAGAATGTTCTACTCTTAATAAATCCATAATGTGTTATCAACTCACTAATAAAAATGAACCAAGGGAAAATAGAACCAATTTTTTTTCACAAATCCACTGGTACTGAAAAAATTGATCAATTTCTAAATATAAGGATGCAAGAGTTACCTTTTGTAAAGTTAGAACTTGGTGTAGATCAAATAATTTCTTTATCTGGAATAACCATATTATAGGATCTCTACCATCAAATTTCCTCATTTCAATCTTGGGAATTAAGTAGTTCCTTGGTCACAAGATGAAATCTCGATGATGTAAATCTTAAAGTGATAAATAACCATGATTCAATGACTTCATATTCATGTTCTCCAAATGTATTAAAATCTTACTCATATGTGATTGGGGTTCAACAATTTAATTCTCCCCATTTTCATGATTTCCTCTTAAGGAACCTCTCATCTAGGGTATGCAAGAGCATGGATTCCATGAAATTTTGTAACTCATGATTTGTTATCTACTATAAAACCTTGCAAAGAGTTGTGAAGCCTATACATATATTTAAAATATTAATAACTATATTAGGTGGGGTCCCCTATAAGAAAACAATGGAGTGATAATTTCTTACCATCACATTTCCCTTGACATTTTGAGTATGGTATCAGTTTCAGTTGAGGGACCATTTCAGATATGGTGTTAAAATCAATGGTTTAATAATTCCAAATTTCATATGGTATTTTATTAATGAATATATGTGTTTGGATCATGGAATAAAATCTTATGCAAAATACTTGTTTGCATCACTAGCAAGTGTGATGTATAACAATCTTGAAGGCATCAAACTAGGATATAAATGATACCATATAAGTTGAAAATCTACTCTGTTTTCTTCTTAATATTATAGTGCCATTATGACAACATTAAACATGCTATTCATGAAATTATTTATTTGCAAAGTGCATGGTCCTTTCTATTCCTATGTGATTATATTCCTAATGAATTATAAGTTTTGTTGATCATACTTACCATGGAATTCAAGGTATGTTGAGCTTAAAATTTTGAGTGGCATAAAATTTAAAAGAGTTATATGGGTTTGATTTTGGTTTTGGGGTTTATATATATATATATAGACTTGGAAATGTCCATGAACAATACCATAAGTGGTTTATATAATTCGATGCATATGATTTTGATATATGGTATAGGTGGTTGATATCATTTGATTTGTTCATATGCAAATGATATGGATACAAATTTAAACTTGGCATATTTGCATAGATATGTGCACTACTATGAAATGGATGGTTATCATAGTGCATGTCATGAGTTTAAATGTTGATATTCTATGGTTTATCATAAGGTTTGATATGCAATAGATATAAGTTGTAAGTCATTGAATTTTGGCATAAGTATATGATATAGTTTGAAAGTTGATGGTTGGAATATAAACGTAAGGGAGTATGAGCTTGTCATGCACTTAATATGAGAGGACGTGGGCATTAATGTTGACTGGCCCACGCTTTACCATCTTTGTTGGGCTAGGGTTAATGTCATTCCATTTTGGTTTTTGACCGTAAAGGAGTTGCAACTCGGCTTGAGAAACCAACCTCCTTCTATTTGTTGCTACAATCGTCTCGACCCCCATAGTTGGTATAAAGCCAACCAATGGACAAGGTATGTACTCACCAACTTCTAAAAATCCTTTGCAAAAGATTTAGTTATCAAGCGAAGTAAATATGGCTATGTTTGGCTAGTAATGAGTGTGAAAGTCTTTTCTCTCCCCGTCTTTCTCTTATGAAAAGAGAAATTGTTGGCATATTTGAATGCAATTCAAGGGTTTCACTTGCCAAAAAAAACAATGATTATGTTTGTTTTATCCTCTACTGTATACATTACTTCTCCCAAGTTCATATTACCATTTTTCATTATTCCTGGAATATGTTTGAAAAAGAATGGGTTACGGGGAAAATGGTTTTAACCCATTTCTATTATTGTTAATACTTGTTGAGGTTTGACCTGGGTTCAAAATCAAATTTGTAAATTGTTTGTTCACTATTGAAATGAATAAATCATGTGACTAACATTGATAGTATTCTTTGTTTCTTGGGTTCAAACCCTGATTGTATAAAATGAACTTGTTAGCTTGGTACTATCTCGACTAAGTCTAGACTATTCATATTATGTCCCATGCCCATTATCACATTCAATTTATAATTCTATTTGAGCTCATGGTTTCCTGGGTAGACTAATGGTTATTATTTTATTTTGGATTTGTTATGAAAACAAACACATCACGTGCTCAACCTTAACTTTTTTCTCTATCAAAGATTGAGGTCACGCACCAATGATTTCCCTTTGCGGTTATAATAATAGTATCTTGTTCTATTTTGACTATATGCTGACTCACATACCCAACATTTGCATTGTTTAAAAAACCCACATTCCTGAACGGCCATGGTTATGTGAACCAAGTTTGCTAAATAAAGTAATATTGGGTGAGTCCGAATGACAATTGTTAATTTTCTATTCATGCGACAATTATATGTTCAAGTATGATGTGTATTTTGAGTTGGCACTTGTCAAAGAATAAATATATTTTGGAAATGAAGCAAGATTAAAGGCATGATAACCAAGTCAAAGTTTTATTTGATTTTAATTACATAAACTAGGCATTTTTCTCCTCATTGTTTTATCATTTATCATACATTATTCCCCCATTATCCTAGTCATATTTCATTATAGTTCCATGTTCTTTCCCTCCTGTTTATGTAATTTAAAATATTTTTTGAGAAGAAGCTATTAAAGATGATCTATTTAAAATTTATTCACCATGGAAAACCTGTATATGGCATTAATTTTTCTTTCTGGACTCTTGATGATACCTAGACATTTTGATATTTTGTTGAGTAAGCATGTTAATTGGGTTGTTGTAAACACTAATTATATAAAGTTTGTATATGTGGTATTTTGGTGAAAATAATAATATGGGTACACAATGATTGATGTGAGAAATTGTTTGGAAATTTTTTCGAAAGAATTCCATACATATTATTAGCTCTATAATGGAAAAAAAATGTACAAAAATGTTGACTGTGTGAATATTGAACATGAATTTTTCATTCATTCCTTTCATTTCATGTCACTTTTCACAAAGTACACTCCCTTTATCATTTGTCTCTGTCACNATACATATTATTAGCTCTATAATGGAAAAAAAATGTACAAAAATGTTGACTGTGTGAATATTGAACATGAATTTTTCATTCATTCCTTTCATTTCATGTCACTTTTCACAAAGTACACTCCCTTTATCATTTGTCTCTGTCACACACACACATTCATTTACATGCATTCCCTTGTTCAAAAGAGATGTAGATTGTTCATATGAAGAGAATTTTGCAAAGAAGTATACCATCCTGACTTTCGAAAATTGAAATAATGAGAAGGTTGTCTATTGAATTATGGATTTTCTTCCCTATTTACATTATTCCTACTTATTTATCCCTTGCATGCTTGAATTACAATGCTATTCTCATAGCCATAGATAAATTATATTCAATAAAATTGTAATAGATGTTTACTATGTTGTGTCTTGTATTTTACTTTAATATTTTTTCACTAATTGGAATGATGATGGAAATTAGATCAACTTTTTAAGCCGAGGGAGTAACAAAGGTGGAAATAGAGGAAATAAAGGTAGAAGGGGAAGATTTCCAAATGTATTTTGGAAACAGGGGAGACACACAAGAATGAGTTTTTCTATACACTTTGTTGCTAATTATGAAGAATTTAACCAACTATTACAAATTGGCTATTTGAACCTTAGTGGGTAGCGAACATTGCCATAGCCTGCAAATCCTCCTAATCCTCCCATGTAACCACATCCTAGCATTGCATATTTTCCTAAGACCCCTATTCAAACAACCAATGATGGTTGGGACAACAATCTTGTAAATCCTCCCTGTAGTATTGTGCAATGGTTTGATAACCCTCTTCCTCCTCCCCCACCTCTGCATTCAATACCATATGTTGCATCAACTGCCTCCATGGTCCAATCACCTCCTAGAAATTACAAGATGCCTCCCAATGACCCCCATATTGAAAAAGGGAAGAAGCCTACTGTTAGCTTTAGAAGTCACTCCTGGATTGCAGCAGGAGTAAGCCTGAGGCCCATCAGTTTATGTCACGATTTGTTTATAAAGGGTGATCAAATGGAAGAAAACTCAGAACCATATCGTTCTAACTTCGAAACTAGGTCGGACATGCACAAGCAGGTGAGGTCTTGATTTAACTCCAAACAGTAGGTTGTAGTAAGGGTGAGAAGGAGGAAGACTGATATGAGGAAATGCAAAGTTCTGTTATAAACATCGAGCTTCTAACAACCTGTAGAAGGAAAACCTGAACACAAGAACTTCTTACATTCAAATGCAGAAACACCAGAGAATATAACAGTGCTACAAGAAATCCTTTATCATAACACAGTCACAATGATTCATGTGAATCAGTTAATCATGAACTCCCTCAGTATGAGATGAAAACCAGATGGAATGGGAAAGCTAACTGTCATTAAACAAGAAATTTCACATACAGATACATAACCAAGGAACTAGAACATCCATTAAAACTTTACAATCGGGAGCTTATCTCTACCATCGATACCTACAAAAATACAAAAATTGAGTATATATACTCAGGGAAATTTGCCACCTTCACAACAGGAAGGTAGCTGAGACATTAAAGTCCAAATTAGCGTGTGCAAGCTCCTCAATCAAACCTGGATGGAACTCCTTCATTAGACGCCATCTTAACTCAGCATGGCTCTTGCAAGGGGACCTGCATAGAAGGGTACCATAGGTTGATTGCTCCAGGGCTTTTCCATGCCCTCCATTTATGAGTTGAGCTGAGGCCTCAACCACTTACTCAATATTCATTAACTGCTTTTTCCATGGAGGGTGGCCGAGACTGAAAACATAAAGAGAAACCCTTCGTCCTTTGAAGTCCCGATAGCCGAAATGCCTCCTAGGCGCTTTTCACATTTCGCATTTTGGGGTTTCAAAATGCAGTGGAAGAGAAACCCCTTTGACCTTTGAAGTCCCGGTAGCCGAAATGGCTCCTGGGCACTTTTTCGCATTTCATGTTTTGAGGTTTTGAAATGCAGTGGAAGAGAAACCCCTTTGTCCTTTGAAGTCCTGGTAGTCGAAATGCAGAAATGGCTCCTAGGCACTTTTTCGCATTTCACGTTTCGTGGTTTCAAAATGCAGTGGAAGAGCAACCCCTTTGTCCTTTGAAGTCCCGGTAGCTGAAATGCTGAAATGGCTCCTCATTTTGTGATTTTGGCCATAAGAGATGAGCTTATGCACCATACCTCATGCAACTCTGCGACTCAAACTTACTCGATGGCCGTCGATCTGCTCCATCTGTGGATCCTTTCCATTGAAAACAAAATGCGTGCTTGCTTTATTTTAAGCCCAAAATGGACTTCTTCAGTGTACTGCGCTCAACGCTCATGAATTGCAAGAATTGGCGCTAACACCTACTACATCTCCTATCTCACAAGAATCTCAATCCTCCTCCATACATTCCAAACAACAATAATCCAAAGAATACACTGGTAAGGGAGAGAGATCACCTTTGGTGACATGCACCCTGAAATAGTAAAATTAGAGGAAACTAAGTCTTATTACGAATATTTACTCAATCTTAGGCTTGATGTGTCATAAGGAAGAAAGGAAATTAGAGAAGAATTTTTCAAAACGAAGTACCATCATTTATTTTAATTTGTATTATGACATTGCTACTTAGACACTTGATACAAATTTGGGATGGACAACAAACATATGATATTATTTTGAAAACTTTAAATATCATACCATTTTGATATTTTTGGGAGATACAAGTGTTTGCTGATTTTTTGTATTCTAGATGGGTCATCACTTTTTGATATATTTCATGATGTTGATATATTGTTATTGTTTAATCATTTTTGGATTTACAAGGGAAATTTTGGAAATAAAGAAATGTAGACCTAGTGGGACCCCACCCATTATTTAAACATTTTTTACCCTTATAGTAAATAAAGTTGTCTTCTCCTAAATAAAGTTATTTAACTTTTATAAACAATAGGTAGTTGAACTACCCAACTACTTTATGAAGATATAAAAGAAGGAGAGCAAGAAAATGAAGGCATGAGAAAATAGAGAAGTACAACTTCTGATAAGGTTTTCTCTAGCCTCAAGTGAGATTATTRTATTTTCATTCCATTYCRAGTTTCATTARAGCTAAGTTATCTTTGTTGATAACATGGCTATTTTGAAGGTGGAAAATAAAGGACTAGGAAGCATTGACTGGTGACATGCTCCAAGGTCAATCATTTTCTATGTATGAGTTGAAATAACATCTTGGAATTCTAAGTGTAACACTGGTCCATGCCCTCACAGGGGTTTGAAAAGATAAACTCAGTTGTAACTTAAATTGATATTGATAAAATTATTTGTTGATTCCTTCTCATTTACAAGACTTATTGTATATTGATTTTCAATTTTATACTTTTACATTTTCTTATTCATTTATTTTCATAAACTCATTTTGCAAGTACAATTTCTACTTTGTTTCAATTTATTTTGTATAAAAGACATTTTTTTTTCATATTTATAAAATAACATCATATCCAAGAATCACATTTCTTGAGATTTGATTGAGGTTTTTGATAGGCTATAAATATAGATTTATAATCCCTTCTATCTCACTTAGCCTGAGAAGATTCAAAAATGTTTGATTAAGGATTTTTCCATTCCTATCATCAACATTTATTTGGTGACCATATTGGAGAGTTTTCATTGCTCTCTATTTCTTTTCTTTTTCCTGTTTAGTGAATTTTCCTACCCCTCAACAACCAAACATAAGGTTTCATCTTCCCGACCAAANAGCTAAGTTATCTTTGTTGATAACATGGCTATTTTGAAGGTGGAAAATAAAGGACTAGGAAGCATTGACTGGTGACATGCTCCAAGGTCAATCATTTTCTATGTATGAGTTGAAATAACATCTTGGAATTCTAAGTGTAACACTGGTCCATGCCCTCACAGGGGTTTGAAAAGATAAACTCAGTTGTAACTTAAATTGATATTGATAAAATTATTTGTTGATTCCTTCTCATTTACAAGACTTATTGTATATTGATTTTCAATTTTATACTTTTACATTTTCTTATTCATTTATTTTCATAAACTCATTTTGCAAGTACAATTTCTACTTTGTTTCAATTTATTTTGTATAAAAGACATTTTTTTTTCATATTTATAAAATAACATCATATCCAAGAATCACATTTCTTGAGATTTGATTGAGGTTTTTGATAGGCTATAAATATAGATTTATAATCCCTTCTATCTCACTTAGCCTGAGAAGATTCAAAAATGTTTGATTAAGGATTTTTCCATTCCTATCATCAACATTTATTTGGTGACCATATTGGAGAGTTTTCATTGCTCTCTATTTCTTTTCTTTTTCCTGTTTAGTGAATTTTCCTACCCCTCAACAACCAAACATAAGGTTTCATCTTCCCGACCAAAGAAGTGTCACTTCAAGTCTCTTTGATTTCATTCTAGAAACTGCCCTCACCTGTGAAGAGATTGTTTTTTCTTGGGAAGTTATCACTCATGATATTGAAATCCAAGAGCAGAGAGAGGCCTTTCAAAGGAAAGCTCATAATCATCTTCCTTTTTAGAAGGTTTTCTTATGACCACTCAATCATGTTCATCAAGATGAACAAGAGGTGAGTCACCTGGATTTGATCCTTTATTTATGATTGGAAGAAGGAAGACAATCCTAGAGAACCTTCAACCAAGGCTTCAAAGATCCCTATCTAATTCTGAGACTAAAGTTACAAGTTTATCAATATCTTTCTCTCCCAAGAAAATCACAATGACTTATTTTGGTGGTTCTAATAATACTAACAAATCTACTTCCTCATAGTCTTCTTCCTCTTCATTAATCAGAAGAATATATAGTCACTTTAATCCTATGTAATCATCCATAAATCCTACAAAAGTGATCAAGAAATACAATTTATTCCAATTTGAAGATGATGAAAACACTACTCCATGGTATGTATCCTCTCCTTTAGATCTAAATCTAGCTACCAATCTTCTTCTGAAGTTTAAAGATCATTTTCCCAAATTATTTGGTAAAGGAACCAGTTCTGTCAATGAACATTTAGTTGGGGTTTCAAATGCATGTCATAACATAGAGGCACATGATAATGATATGTGTATGAGATTATTGTTAATTCTTTGGAAGGAAAGGTTGTTGTTGATTTCTTCGAATCATCGTCCAAAGTATTTTTGACTTGGGATGAATTATTTTATTGGTTTAAATGAACTTATGGACAACCTCAATGTCCAACGAATTTGTTGAAATAATACAATAATCTTGTTTACAACAAAGGTGAAACAATCAAGTCTTATAAATTACGTTTCACTACATTATATAATCAAATCCCAGAAATAATTCTACCACACAATCAATTTTATTTAATGGATTATTACAATGCATTACCATATTCTTATCACCATAGGTTAGAAGAGAAGAATGCTAATAGTATGGGATATTCTCTACAAACTTGTTTAGAGTTTGAGGAACAATTGACAAGAAGTAGTCGAGGACAATGTCAAACAAACTGATATGTCAACCATGTTACAACTTGTATAGATGAGCAAAAAAATGTTTTCTTTCTAGATAAAGGGGGTGCCTTATACTTTTGTAGAAACCTCCACTTAGGATACCTTGATAAATCAGGCTCATAGTTTTCAACCTAAGGCAATAATCTCAATAACTTGGTGTAATTTTTGTGAGGAAAATCATGATGAGAACACTTGTGAGATAAAAAATAATGCAGGAGAACACATCTTTGGAAATATATATAATACAATTATTGCTGCCTTAGATTGGGCTCATGAAGAGGATGTAATGATCGTTGATACTTGAAATATATCTTATCATAACAAGAACAAATTTGGTCCTCATAAAACCACTGTTACTCCAAGTACATCCTCTCATCAAACTGCTCGTCAAATCACAAGGGGTGCTCAAAGTCCCAAGGTAATTTCAACCTCATATTCTTCATCAAAATATAATATTTTGAAACAATTGGATAACATTAAAGTAGATGCATCTTTATTAGACATGGTAACTGTTCCTGAACAACAAAAACATCTAAAATATTTTATGGAAGGTAAAGCCTCTACTATTGCCAGTTTGGCTGAGGAACAAAATGAAGAAGAAATGTATATAAATAAATTAGGTGTATACAATCCTAGGAATTATGTAAACAATCCTCCTTTTTATGTTTTAGTAAAGATTATGAATAAGATTTCACATTACTGTCTGATTGATGGGGGATTTGGTCCCAATGTTATATCTAAAATTATTATGGAAGAATTAGGTCTTTCATGAACCAATGAAAATTTGAAAAATATGTTGTCATATAATAGTGAGAAAAAAACCACCATTGGTGAAATCAAAGATCCAACCTTGGTTTTATATGCACATCTTGAAATCAGGACCACCTGCAATATCCAAGTAATTGATATGCCAATAAGAAACTATTCTATCTTTTTAGGAAGATACTGACAAGATTTAATTAATGGGTACATATCACTACATGGAACACATATGTACCTCCCTAAAAAATGGTAAGAATATCATTGTTCTTCGAGAAGGACAAATCTCACCATACAATGAAAGAGTACCTCAACTGCATGTAAACTATATTGAATAGATATCGATGTATACTCTATATTTTTAGAAGAAGATAATGAATCTATTATACAACTTGTTGACCCTAAAGATGGTATGTGGGATATGCAATTTGATGGTGCATGCTCTAGTGAAGGAAATGGAGATGGTATAACACTTTATTCACTTGTAGGAAAAAATTCACAATTTCTCTTACAAGTTAGAGTTTGCACGTACTAATAACATAACATAATTTGAAGCCTTGATTTTTGGAATAGATAATTCTTTTAATATGGGTTGTTATCATATTTTTGTATTTGGGGATTCTGAGCTTATCGTCAATCTGGTTAAAAAAATTTATACCCCATATAATAAATTGTTAATGAGATATACTCAAGCGGTTTGGAAGTTGATTTCAAATATTCTATCTTTCAATATTACTCACATCATGAGATATTTGAATTCAATGACAAATATGTTAACTGTTTTTGTAGCCAGGCCTACAAGGCAATTGCTCCCTGCAAGGCCAGATTGTACATTTATGTCATTGTATCGTCCTCATTTTCCATACAATGTTGAATCATGACAAGTTTTCCTTGACAATGAAATCATGTGTGCCTTTTTTCAAAATGAGCCCTTGAAAAGGAAGGAGATCATATCTCTACAACATAACAAATTTCCAAAGGGATTAACCCCCTTAAAAAGAAAATTTTCATCGAGTGATGTAAGCAAGAAAATGGAAAACATAGAAGAGGAATACAAAATAAATATAGGAAAAACTATTTCTATGAACATTGGGACTCAAGAAACCCGAAGATTTAAAAAATTGGAGCTCAATGTTTAGATCAAGAGAAGCATAAATTTATGGATCTTTTCCGTGAATTTCGAGATAAATTTTCATGGTCATATGAATATTTGCATGGTTTTGATCCCATTATAATACAACACTCAATTCTTATTAAAGAAGAAGTAAAACCAGTAAGGAAAAGACAAACACCAACCAATATTGCATTGGAAGCTACTATTAGGAAAGAGATTGAAAAGATCATAAATTCCCACACAATTTTTCCTGCTAAGTATTCATAATTGGTATCAAACCTTGTCCCATTACGAAAAAAAAATGGGGATATTATATTATGTGTCAATTTTCGTTCTTTCATGAGAGAAAGCATTAACGAAAATTTTCCTCTTCCTAATATGGAGTTAATTTTGCAACAGGTAGTAGGATCTCAGATGATGTCACTTCTTGACATTTTTTCAAGATACAATCAAATTCATGTCAAGATGATTGACAAATATAAAACCACCTTCACCACATGTTGGGGCACCTTTGCTTACGAACAAATGACATTTGGCTTAATTAATGCATGTGATACCTTTCAACGAGCTATGCAAATAGCTTTTGATGAACTAATTGGTAAAATTACTCAAATTTATCTTGATGATATAACTATTTATTCCAAAACCCAAGAAGATCATTTTGATCATCTTAAAAAAGTTTTTCTTTGCTATAGAAAATTTGGAATGTCATTGAGTGCTACAAACAAATTTTTGGCTTCACTGAAGAAAAACTCCTTGTACATATTGTATCTAACTCAGGCATCATTATTTATCTATATAGGGTTGTTTCCATTCAAAATATTCAAGCCCCATCCTCTAAGAAATAAATCCAGTCATTCACGGGTAAGATTAATTTCGTTAGAATATTTATTCTAACGATTTTTCTAGAATGGTAAAATCTATTCATAATATGTTAAAGCAAGATCAATATTTTTCCTGGAATGATGACACTGAAAATGATTTTGTAGAAATTAAAAATGCAATTAATTGTGCATTAGTTTTGGCAAAACTTGATTTTGAAAAATATTTTATCATTTACACAAATGCCATTGAAGAAGCTATTTCTACAATTCTTCTTCAGAAAGATGATCATAATAATGAGAAGCCAATAACTTACATGAGTTAATGTCTACTTGATCATGAATTTAAATATACTTTAATTGAAAAACATACTTTCTCTCTTGTTAAAGCTATTGAAATTTTTTGTCATTTTATTCTAGGAAATCATACTCAAGCAAAAGTTCCTTTAGCTACAGTACAATTTTTTCTTTCACAAACACATTTATTAGGAAATCTTGCACATTGGCTTGAAAAAATTCAAGAACACGATTTCATGATCACAACTTCCAATAAAATTGAGGGACATGATCTATCCTTACACCTATCTCAACATCCTAAACCAATATATTCTTCTAAAAATAATGAAGATGCCTTGTCTGCATTATTTCTAATCAAATATAGAAATATTGATTTAGTAGCACATCCATGGTATCATGACATAATTTATTATTTACAATATGACAGATGTCTAGAGATTCTTGAGCATCATGAATGAAGGACTTGACTTGAGGCCTCTAAATGTGTAATCTTGAACACTTCACTCTTTCGTAGAATTTTTGATGGACTATTGTTATGTTGTGTTGATGATCCAATAACCCAAATGATTTTAAAGAAGATTCACATATCAATAGATTTCGATATTCACATTGGTGGACACTTTGTTTCCAAAGCCACTACTCACAAAATTTTAAGAATTGGTTACTATTTCCCTTTTGTCTTTAGGGATTCATATAAGTTTGTACAAGCTTGTGTTGAATGCCAAAAATTTGCCAGTAGAGAAAATTTCTCTGCTATGCCATTACAACCAGTCTTACTTGATTTTCCTTTCTCTAAATGGGGATTAGAATTCATTGGACCAATGAATCCTTCATCTTCAACAATTCATATTTTTATCTTAACTGCAACATACTACTTTACAAAGAGGACTGAAGTAGTTCCTCTTAAGCATGCTCAAGATGAGAAAATTATCTCATTTTTAGAAACAAATTTCTTCTCTCATTTTGTTTTTTCTATTGAGATTGTTTACGATAATGGACCAGCATTCATATATGAAAATTTCACCCAATTTATTAATAAATTTGGAGTGAAACATTTCACTTTATGAACATATTACTCTCAGGGAAATGTGAAAGATGAATCAATGAATACAAATTTCAAAATTCTCAAGAAGATCATTATAGACAAACCTCTCTAGTAGTATACTTTATTGACCTATGCATTATGGGAATATCATACCACCACTAAA
>ML785764.1:310260-341144 GCA_009831015.1 Picea engelmannii | reverse complement strand
AAGGCATTGTTGAGCCTATTGTTGTTGAAGAAAGACCCAAGTATTGTGGTCTTGGATATGAACGAAGAGATGGAGCAAATTCCAAAGTCGAGGAGACAAGGGAAAAAGTTCCAAGAACAAACTTTGTTTCAAGTTCACCTCCTCAGGAAGGCTTTAAAGGTGAAAGTTCAAGAACTTTTGTTGAAAGTTCAATTCCTCCAGCATGCAAGGCTTGTATTCAAGATGAATGCGAATGTGTGAAATGAAAGAGTTGTGATAGTGACGAGGACAAGAACACTGTTGATGGTCTTCAAAGGAGAGCTTGTAACTCTTTAGATTCACCTCCTCAAAGAGGCGATAAAGGTGAATGTTCAAGGTATAATTCTGCCTATCATTCAGTTGCTTTTGATTATGTTAAGCATGCTAAATTTGTATGTAAAAATGGAAGAAATAATCCATGTACATATTGTGGTTTATATAACCATCATGTTTCAAAATGTTGGAAAAGATTGGCCATTTTCAGGAAACTTTATAAGCAAAGACAATGTGAAAAGAGGATGCAAAAGATTTGCACTGATTGTCAGAAGCAGGGTCATCTCATTGACCAATGTTGGACGTTGCATCCAACCACTCATCCACAGCATAAGAAGCAGTTGGATAAAGAGATTGGCAAGAATGGAAGTGGAGATTCCATCATCGATGTGTGTCAAGATGATTCATAGGAGGACAATGTTCAGCAGAAAAAGTCACCGTTGAGTTGGCTTGGTAAGAAATGGTTGGATTTCTTGAGCAAGTAAGGCTTGCATTTTTCTGTTGTAAATGCACTTTTCAGCGTTATGTGTGCATTTATGGGAAGCATGATAAGTTGCAACAGTTTATCACAACTTGCATGATGCAAGTTGCATGTGAATGCAATTCATTTTTGAATCATTTTTGTTGTTGCATAAATTCGCCAGGAGGATGTAAAAGATGGATATGATGTTCACTTGTTACAACCATTTATCTTTTTCATGTTCAACTCTTATGTACCCACATGTTTTGGGTTATGTACTTATGTTTGTACTGGAAGGAGAGTTGAAGAGTCATGCACATGCATTTGTTTTTAGGTATGTGTAAGCAGTGAACCTGGTGATGGTTCATCATGAATGATTCATGATTGTAACATGATTGTGTATCATGTTTGTCGACTTGTCATTTTGGAAGGTTGATGTGTTTCAACTGAGTTTCGACTTGTGTCGATGATTGTCCGATGACTATGTTGTGTCGATCGTGTTGTTCAACTTGTGTTTAGTTGATGGTGTTTGTTGACTTGAAAGTTGATTTTGAGTACACTATGATGAAAGAAAACGCCATGTGCTTTGATGAAGTACAGGATGTGACAGTTTGTTTGAAGAAAAAAACTTTGTTGGCATTATTTTTCAGTCTTGTATAATTTGTTTTCAAGATTGATGGTTTTCTTGGCTTGTGACAAGATGTCGCAGGAATTTTTTGCAGCCATTGGAGAGTTGATTTTGTTGACACCAAAAAGTTCAAAAGAGGGACTTGATTCTCAGTGGGAAGGTTGGCATTCTTCCAAGCATAGAAAGAGCAGTGGGTTAGCAGCAGCCAGAGAGCAGTGGTTGAGGGACATAGTCAGTTGTCGTATTCAGGTGATTGTCGAAAAGACTTTTCAAGTAGAATTAGTTGATATAAATTGAAAGTAGACAGATAATCATAAGCTTTTGTGGGTCCAAAAGCCTTTCAGTGGGAAGGTGTGATCAAAATCTGGACCAGGGGTCAAATTTTAGCTCAAAAATCAACATTCTCGGAATTGCCTCAAAACGGATGAGAGCGTAGGTCTCGTCATCACAAATCCAACGCAACTCTTTTCGTCTCAAACGAACGTCGGGAGCGAGAGATATGGCGATCTGTTCGTCAAGTCAAACAGGAAATTTTTTTGATGTTGACTGGGCAGTGCGTACAGGCTGACATGGTAGAGACCGTACATGTTGACGTGGTGACCGTATGATGATGTGGCATGTGATGATGTGGCAGAGTTTGGTTGGTAGTTGAGGGTGAATCAGTTGACGACACGTGGCAGTTTTCTGGCGAATGGTAAGGTGCCACATGGCCCAGTCATGGGCTGCCACATGGCACCCCTTTATTGGCTAATGGTTTATTGGTTTGTTGTTTAAAATTTTGTGGAGCCGACCGGATTTGAACCAGTGACCTCCCCCTTTGGTAAGTGCTTTAACAAATTCCGACTTGCCAACGGGCCACACATTAATGCTTTTTATGTATACAGGTTTTAAAGTATTTAAGTTTATGTTATGTGGTATATGGCGGGGGGTCGGGCCGGGGCTTAGCCCCGACCCGCGGTTATATTATGTATACCATATGACCCGTTTTGCATACGGAGCGCGCGCACCATTTTCACATGGAGTCTATCCTTGGACGCATGCTATTATATATATATGACCACCATTTTTTTAACGGAGCGCGTGTATTACAAACAAAGATATAGCCCGTGGTCTTATGTGCTTATTCATGTGACCCTACACCAAGTGCGCGGTTGGAACAGTTGTAACCGTTAAGCCCCTTTATCTTTTGCGCAAGGTCATATGGTTAATGTGCCCAGGTGATAGGCGGTTAGGGGCTAGCGCGCCCATAACCATCCTACAGTTTGGACCGGTTTTCGGTTATGCGCGGGGCTGGGTTTTAACACACATTTTGGATCGTGTTCTTGGTTCATGCACACAAGGGTGCATTTTGGCGAACCAGTTTCAGCAAGGTTGAAGGAGGAAAATGGAGGAGGCCTAACTTCTTCATCTTTTGGTCAATTGAGGTGCCTTAAAAGCCTAGCTAGGGGTTTTTGGACGTCCTGAATCCATTGGCACTGTTATCAAGGCCATTTGAAGACTTCTTCTGCAAGTTTTTCACCATTGAAGTTTCAGCAAGCTTTAGGGAGCTTGAAGCCCTCATTGATGGAGGACATATTTTGGTGAGCCTATGTTTGTTTTCTGTGATTGAATAATCATTTTTGGCTAATTGTTATGCTCTGAACACATTGGGACAGGTTTCAGAGGCTTTTGAGGACTTTTACAGGTGTTTTTTTCCAAAGAGAAGCTCAGTGAAGCTTATGGCCACATGTAGAAGAGGTCATGCCCAGATGAACCATGATCCGTTTTCAAAGTTTTATTAGTCATTTTTGGGGTTTTTATGTGTTATGATCTCAATGGTACAGTCTGTTTTTTCATTGGAGTTGAGCAGCAGCTTGTAAAAGAAATTTTGACTAATTAATCCCAGAGAGCCAAGTCCATTAATGGAGGCTCAAGGTGATGTAGCCCGGAGGGGGGTGAACTCCTTTATCATGTTGTTCTTGTTGTGAGTTTGATGGTTTATTTGCTGCAAGTT
Source organism: Picea engelmannii (assembly GCA_009831015.1). Classification (NCBI taxonomy): domain Eukaryota; kingdom Viridiplantae; phylum Streptophyta; class Pinopsida; order Pinales; family Pinaceae; genus Picea; species Picea engelmannii. Next base: position 337,772 of record ML785764.1, on the reverse strand, counting down.
ATGTTGCTGTGTATTTGTTGAAAGTACATATTTAACCATTTAAAGAACAATTCCTCACACATAAGCATTTACAAGAAGATACATGAACTTAACACATAAGTTTATCTTGCATATTTTAACACATGAAGCAAGGTCCTGTAAAGTTTATTTTTAATGAAGTAGAGGGTGCTTGCATAGCATAACAAGTCAGCCTTCTATTTTCAGATCAACTTGACAGAGTAATGGTTATTATTTTATTTTGGTTTTGTTATGAAAACAAACACATCACGTGCTCAACTTTAACTCTGTTCTCTATCAAAGATTGAGGTCGCGTGCTAATTATTTCCCTTTGCAGTTATAATAGAAAGATATTTGTTCTATTTTGAATATATGTTGACTCACATACCCATCCTTTTCATTGTTTAAAATCCCACAGTCCTGAATGGACATGGTTATGTGAATTAGGTTTACTAAAGAAAGTAATATTGGGTGAGTTCATATGACAGTTGTCAATTTTCTATTCATGCATCATTTTGATGTTCAAGTATGATATGGGGTTAGAGTTTGCACTTGTCAGAGATTAAATATGTTTTGGAAATAGAAACAATTTTAAAGACATGATAGCCAAGTCAAAGTTTTATTTGATTTTAAGTACATAAACTGGGCATTTTCCCCTCATTATTTTATCATTTTTCACACATTATTCTCCTATTATCCTAGTCATATTTCATTGTAGTTCTAGGGTCTTTCCCTCATGTTTATGTAATTTAAAAGATTTTTTGAGAAGAATGTGTTAAAGAGGATATATTTAAAATTTATTCACTATGGAAAAATTATATATGACATTCATTCTATCTTACAGTCTCTTGATGATACATGGACAACTTGATATTTTTCGAGTAAGCATGGTAATTGGGTTACTGTAAACCCTGATTATATACAGTTTGGATATGTGGTATTTTGGTGAAAATAATAATACGAGTACATAGTGATTGAAGTGAGAAATTGTTTGGAAATTTTCTCAAAAGAATTCCATACAGATTATTAGATATATAATGGAAAAAATGTACATAAATGTTGATTGTGTATGGATATTGAACATTAATTTTTTATTCCTTTGATTTCATGTCAGTTTTTGCAATATAAAGTCCCTTTATAATTTATCCTTGTCACATACACACACAAACACACATATATTCGTTTACATACATTCCCTTGTTCAAAAGAGATGTAGATTGTTCAAATGAAGAGAATTTTACAAACAAGTATATAGTTCAGATTTTTGAAAATTGAAAAAATGAGAAGTCTACCTGTCAAATTATGGATTTTCCTCCTTGTTTACATTATTCATACTCATTTCTCCCTTTCATACTTGAATTACTGTGCTATTATCAGAGCCATAGCTAAATCATATTCAACAAAATTGTAATAGATGTTTACTATGCTATGTCTTGTATTTTACTTTAAGATTTTTTCACTAATTGGAATGATGATGAAAATTAGATTAACGTTTTTAGCCGAGGGATCAATAGAGGTGGAAATAGAGGAGATAGAGGTAGAAGGATAAGATTACCAAATGTATTTTGGCAATAGGGGATACACAAGAGAATGAGGTTTTCTATACACTTTGATGTTGTTTCTAAAGAGTTTAACCAACTAGTACAAATTGGCTATCTAAACCTTGGTGGGAAACCAACATTTCCAAAGCCTCATCTCCTCCTAATCCTCCCCTACAACCACATCCCAACATTGCAGATTTTCCTAAGCCCCATGTTCAGCCACCAATGATGGTTTGGAAAACAATCCTATAAATCCTCCCTCTGGTATTGCGTAATGGCCTGCTAACCTTCTTCCTCCTCCCATTCCTCTGCATTCAATACCACATGTTGCATTAACTACCTCCATGGCCTAATCACCTCCTAGAAATTAAAAACTTCCTCCCATTGACCCATAGATTGAAAAGGGAAGATTCTTGTTACATCTCCTAGCTCAAAATCATCTCAACCCCCCTCCATACATTCCAAACAATAATCAACGAAGGAAGATAGTGGTAAGAGAGAGATCACCTTTAGTGACGTGTACCCTGAAATAGTAAAACTAGAAGAAAATAAGTCTCATTATGAATATTTACTCAACCCTAGGCTTGATATGTTAGAAGGAAGAAAGGAAAGAGAGGAGTTTTTCAAAAAGAAGTATCCTCATCTATTTTAATTTGCATTATGACATTGCTACTTAGACACTTGATACAAATTTGGGATGGACAACAAACATATGATATTATTTTGAAAACTTTAAATATCATATCATTTTGATATTTTTGGGCGATACAAGTGTTTGCTAATTTGGTATATTTTGGATGGGTCATCACTTTTTGATATATTTCATGATGCTAATATATTTGTATTGTTTAATCATTTTTGTAGTTACAAAAGAAATTTAGGAAATAAAGGAACAAAGACCTGTAACATACCCAACCACCCACAGGCTAGGGTACACCACCTTCAAGCCCACCCTTGGACTTCTCTCTTGTAAAGATACCCTTATAAATTAATAAAGATGCATAAAAGAAAAGGATTTAATGACACGCACAAAAATAACCAACAAGCATGCATATTCTAAAGATTCATTTAAATGATAATTAAATACACAACGGAAATACATTCATATATAGGTAGCACTTATAATACCATAACAAAGAGCACTTATATTTATAAAATATGACACCAACTGGCTGCGGACCAAGGACGTTCCACCCAAACGTAGACACTACTGCTCCAAATCTCAACAACAATGTCACCCCTGAGTTATGGCTACGAATCCACAAGGACGGTTCCACAATGTTACTTGGATTCCCAAACCAGTCAACACTCAAGCTCTCACAGGCTTTCCCAGCACTCACAACAATCCAAGTACCCAACTCTCTTCTACCCAGCTTGCACCACCCAAGAGAATGAACCTCCACCCTTCTCTGCCACACAGTCCCTCAAGCAATCCTTCTCCTTCCAGGGCTCCGACACAACTGGTCCAAAATCTCAATGATGGAACTCTCATGACTCACAGCTGTGAACAAAGATGGAAACAGGCCAATGCATCTCATACATGCAAGCCTCCAGTCATGGCTAGATTACACCAATGACCTCTACAACCAAGGATACCATGGATTTGTTAGAAAAATAGGACCGTGGAGCAATACAATAAAACAAATGCAGAAACAAAACAAAGAAGATAAACAATACAATAGAGACACAGATTTACATGGTTCACCCAGTGTGGGCTATGTCCACAAGAGAAATTTCCAGGTCCTTCCTTTATTATTATCCAGCATATGAAGGGATACAACCTACAACAAACCCGCTGTAACTTCCTCTTCTTTCTCTCATAGTCTCCTATCTCATAATACAATATTCACCATAAAAAATAGCCACAATACATTTCCCTCATAAAAGAGGGTTGCCTTCTAGGGAAAAAAACCCTAACATAATCTCTACCGTTAGATCTGCGACCTTATAATGAACGATCCATATTTGCAATGAAATTACAATATACATTTACAAAGAAAATTTTCCTTTGGGGGCTTCACCCCTAAACCCCCATCGGCGGATGCTGCCCCTGAACCCCCGCTTGCCCCCAAACCCCCCAGCTGGGGGGATAGCCCCCCTGGACCCCGCAGAGGGGGTACCCCCCCTCTGCACTCCTCTGTGTGGAAGAGTGTACATACTTCTGGGGTGTAAATAATTCATGGGTTATAAACATGGTTGAAAGTAAAAGACCTCTGAATCAGGAAGATAATCAGGCTCCACAACCAACAATCTCCCACTTGGAGACTGATCTCAACAACTCCACCACTGCTGTATATGATGGAATTTGAACCTTCTTGAACCTGGCAAATTTCTCATCTTCATCTTCATTCTTGAAGACCAACTGAAACTGAGCAGGAACTCAGTTTCTCCCTGGTTACTCCCTTTGTTAACATGTCTGCAGGATTTTGGCTAGTATGTATCTTTTCCAACTTCAAATGTCCATCTTCCAAAGAATATTGTATGAAGTGGTACCTCAACTGTATATTCTTAGTCTTCGAATGGAAGGCTGAGTTCTTTGCAAGATGAATGGCACTCTCACTGTCACAATACAACCTGCTATTCTCTTTCTTCTTTCCCAATTCCTCCATAAACCTCTGTAACCAAATCATCTCTTTACTAGCCTCTGTAACAACAACATACTCTACCTCTGTTGTTGAAAGTGCAACAACCTTTTGCAGTTTTGAAATCCAACTTACTATTGTTCCACCTATAGTAAACACATACCATGTGGTACTCCTCCTGCTATCTTTAGCACCTACCATATCTGAATCAACATATCCTTGTAGAACAATTTTTGAACCTCCAAAACATAATGCATGATTAGCAGTACCTCTCAAGTATATGAGAATCCACTTTACTGCCTCCCAATGTTCTTTACCTGCATTGTTCATATATCTTCTCACAACTCCCACTGCGTGTGCATTATCTAGTCTTGTGCAAACCATTGCATACATCAAGCTGCCAACTATTGATGAATATGGAACCCTGGACATGTATTCTATCTCCTCCTATGTCTTGGGACACATTTCCTTAGTTAATTTGAAATGGCTGGACAAAGGTGTACTAACTGGTTTTGCATTCTGCATTCTAAACCTCTCCAACACCNTTATATCCTGCATATTAGACCCTGCAACAAGCTTGCCATCTACATACAATAGCAAGGTAATAAAGCTTCCATTTTCTAGATTTTTAAAATAAACACAGTGATTATAATGACATCTATTATAACCCTGTTCTATCATAAACCTGTCAATCTTCAGATACCATTGCCTTCGAGATTTCTTTAGGCCATACAAGATCTTCTTCAACATGCATACCAAATTCTCCTTCCCTTTGACCTCATACCCCTATGGCTGCTGCATATAAATCTCTTCCTCCAAATCCCCATGGAGAAAAGCTGTTTTTACATCTAACTGTTCAAGATGCAAATATTCTACTACCACAAGACTTAAAATAGTCCTAATTGAAGTCATTTTAACAATAGGAGAAAATATTTCATCAAAACCTATACCTTTCTTTTGTGCAAACCCCTTTACAACAAGTCTAGCCTTGTATCACTTTTCTCCTCCATCTTGTTCCTTCAACTTGTAAACCCATTTATTCTGCAATGCTCTTTTTCCTGCAGGCAACTGAACCAAGTCCCAAGTATGGTTATTTACCAAGGAATCCATTTCCTCTTTCATGGCTTGCTCCCACTTCCTTTTGGTGTCTACCTGCATTGCCTCTTCATAACATTCCGGTTCACCAGAATTAGTCAAAAATAAATAATACAATGAAGGAGAGTATCGTTCAGGGGGTATACTTAACCTAGTAGATTTTCTAACAACACTTGCAGGTGTTTGAGGTACCTGCTGCTCTTGTTGTTTTACACTTTGATTTTCTGGTTCCTTTGGAATTTATTTTTCAATGATCTCATCAAGCACTGTGTATTCTTGTTTTTCTTTTTCCTGTTTCTTTCCCTGCAATTGATCTTTGTACATGACCTTCTCATTGAATATGACATCTCTACTTCTAATGATTTTTTTATTTTTGTAATCCCATAAGCGATAACCAAAATCATTAACACCATATCCAATAAAGGTACACTTCTTGGATTTTGCCTCAATCTTTGTTCTATTTTATTTATCAATATGGACAAATGCTTCATAGTCGAAAGTTTTCAAAAAATAATAGTTTACCTTTTTTCCTGTCCATTCCTCCTCTGGAATTATACAATCCAAAGAACTTGAAGGTCCTCTATTTATTAAGTAAACAACAATATCTACAACATCTTCCCAAAACTGTAAGGGCAAACTGGCATGCAATCTCATACTCCTTGCATGCTCCATGATTGTCCTGTTCATCCTTTCTGACATACCATTTTCTTGTGGTGTTCTTGGAACTGTCTTCTCTCTATGAATCCCATGGTATGAACAGTCATCATAAAACTCCTTGCTACAATATTCACCTCCATTATCTGATCTGAGACACTTCAAACTTTTTCCTGTCTCATTCTCAACCAAAGCTTTCCATTTCTTAAAAGTATCAAAAACATCAGATTTTTTTCGAATGCAATAAACCCAAGTTTTTCTAGTTGCATCATCAATAAAAGTAACATAATAATGAGAGCCACCAGGAGATGATACTTGAGCTGGTCCCCATACATCTGTATGCACAAGCTCTAACCTTTCACTCTTCTTTTGTTTTCTAACTCTGAGAAATCTGACTCTCTTCTGTTTTCCATAAACACAATGCTCACAGAAGTCCAAATCAATTTGTTTAAGATCTGGCAACAAATTTCTTTTGTGAAGTATCTGAATCCCCTTCTCACTCATGTGTCCAAGCCTATGATTCCATAGTGTTGTATCCACTCCTATAGAAGCTAAAGAGATAGAATATTCAACATTACCAGTACATAAATACAATGTACCTACCTTCTCTCCTTTCACTATCAACAATGATCCTTTGATTACCTTCCACATCTTATCTGTAAATATGGATATACAACCTTCACTTGCCAACTACCCTGTTTAAATTAGATTTTTCCTTAAATCTAGAACATGTCTTACCTCTTTCAACAACCATTGGTTTCCATTGCGTTGCTTTATTTTTACCTTTCCCATTCCAACAATTTTGCATGGTGCATCGTCACCCAAATGAACCTGTCCAAAATCACCATGAACATAATTTAGAAAATGTTTCCTATGGGGTGTGACATGAAATGAAGCCCCTGAATCTACTACCCAAGACTCAGAAATATTATCTACAGAAAGAATCAAATCATCTTGTAACACATCACATGTTACATTTGCTTCCTGATTTCTCTCATGTTGTCCATCTCTTTGTTTTTTTAGAGCTCTGCAGTCTTTCTTCAGATGTCCTTTCTTCCCACAATTATAGCACTCTATCTTTCCAAGTCTGGATTTGGATCTTCCCTTCCTAGAATTCCCACGGTTCCTGAAACCCTTTCCTCTATCCTTTTGTCTTCCCTTGTTCTCCATGTTCAACGCATTTCCTAATGTCTCACCTGTGCTTTTCCGTCGCATTTCCTCACTAAGGATAACACCAACAACATAATCAAATTTTAAAGTATTTGAACCATAGATAGAGTTACTTACAGCCATGACCAAGCCGTTCCATCTTTCTGGCAATGAGCACAAGATGAGAAGAGCCCTGACCTCATCATCAAAGTCCACTTTTACAGAACTTAGTTGATTAGTAACTGTATTAAAATCATTTAAATGATATGCAACAGACCCACCTTCTGACATCTTCATATTAAATAATATCTTCATTAGAAATACCTTATTGGATGCCAAGGTTTTTTCATACAATTTGGCCAATGCGTCCATCAAACCCTTCATTGTATTTTCTTTCGAAATATTGAAAGGCATCGATGCTGCCAGGCTCAGCCGTATCATTCCTAGAGCCTTTCTATCAAGAATCTCCCATTCTTCATCCTTCGTAGCCGCTGACTTCTTTGCTATTCCGCCCAATGGTAGGAATAGATCCTTCTGATATAAATAGTCTTCCATCTACATCTTCCATAACTGGTAGTTTTGGCCATTAAATTTCTTGACCCTAAACTTTCCATCTTCCGACATTGCTCCCACTTGAACCAGAAACCCTCTTTTTCTATGAGTTACCTTTCGCTCTGATACCAGTTGTTAGAAAAACAAGACCATGGAGCAATAAAATAAAACAAATGCAGAAACAAAACACAGAACATACACAATAAAATAAAGACACAGATTTACGTTGGAGAGGTTTAGAATGCAGAATGAAAAACCAGTTAGTACACCTACAACAAACCCGTTGTAACTTCCTCTTCTTTCTCTCATAGTCTCCTATCTCAGAATACAATATTCACCATCAACAATAGCCACAATACATGTCCCTAATAAAAGAGGCTTGCCTTCTAGGATAAAAAACCCTAACATAATCTCTACCGTTAGATCTGCGACCTTATAATGAACGGTCCAGATTTACAATGAAATTACAATATACATTTACAAGGAAATTTTTCCTTAGGGGGCTTCGTCCTCGAACCCCCATCGACGGATGTTTCCCCTGAACCCTTGCTTGCCCCCAGATCCCGTAGAGGGGGTACCCCCCCCTCTGCACTCCCCCACGTGGAAGAGTGTACATACTTCATGGGGTATAAACACGGCTGAAAGTAAAAGACCTCTGAATCAGGAAGATAATCAGGCTCCACAACCAACAGGATTCTCTTCAACAATTCGTTTTCCTTTCCCAAGCCAAGACACGGTTGAGGATGGATCAACGAGTGATAGGTAAGGATAGGATGAATGAACGAGTGAGTAAGTGAGTGAACACGTGAACCAATGATCAAGTGGATGAGTGAATAAGAGAATGAATGAATGAACAATCAATCAATGAATAAGCCATTAGTCCAACCCCCCATCACACCAGAGGCCATTTTAAGTAATTTGTGGGGAATCAAGAACCTCCTGGTCTTCCCCAAGAATCCCACGTAACGAATCTACTCCCTTAGACCAAAAGGGTAATTAAAATAAGAATAAACACTTATCCCCTCAACCCCCTCTCTTGTGGAATCATAGCCCCCTATAACTCTAGTCCTTGTCCGTCTAGCAACCAACGATGTATTTATTATTAATAATGATCAAAACATTATATTTCTTGGCCACACTGGACTTTTAATAATTGTTTGGGTGCTCTGTTGTTATAACTCTAATTTGCACCATACATGCTTACCTGGCATCAGGCCATCTCGGACCCCTTCTTTGCCAAAGCATTGCTGAACAACTCTTTAAAAAACCTCTTTTATAGGGGCCCATGCGCCCCACTCCATTACTGCACACGTGTACATGGTGGCTGACCTAAAACAACCCGCGTGGACCTACAAAATCATGAAAAAAGGAAAGTTGCCGATGGAACACACAACTTTGGGTGAGTTAACTGAATCTTCTGACCATGCATGGCTGAGGGTTCATCCAAATACCTAGCTTCTTCTAGCCTATAAAAGAAGGGTTAGGGGTTCTATCTGAAAGAGGAGAATAATAGTAAAGAAACTCTGCCCAATTGTACATTCCCATTGTCCCAACCCTTTAGCCATCCTTGTGCAAAGAGAGATACAAAAGAAAATAAGTTGGAGGACATTAGAAGAAGAGCCCAGGATCAGGATTCGTGGAGTGGTGGTTGGTCTCGACATTGTAAGTTGATTCATTAAAGTTAATAATAAAGAAATGCTTTTCCCATCCCACTATATGAGTTCTTCATAGTTTAATCAATATATGTTTGAATCTCTAACCCATTAGTCCGTAGGTAAAATGCATGTGTAGTTTGTTGCTTGTTTTGTATGTAGGTCAACCTTGGGAGGAGAGATGCTAACAAGCAATCAAGCATGTAGAAGGATCGACATCGAACATCCAGAACAAGGTATGTTGGTCTAACCATGTATTTGTTGAAAATAAATCGGGATTAGGTATGGGCACGAAGGTAGAAAGTAGGTTTCTTTTGGTCATTAGGTTTCTTTTGGTCATATCTACATGCGTAATATAACCCTATTTTCTAGTCCATAGGGGGATTTCCCACCACAACAGAATTGGTGATCATACTGGGGAAGTCTCTAGGGTTCCTGGGAATATTTTTGGGTAGTTTTAAAAGACTGGTTTTCTTTCTTGTTTTTTGAAGTTTCTGCAAAGTCTGAGATAACAGAGAGTTTGGTCTTCCATACCAATTATCTCTGTTATTTGCTTGACTATGTTTTTTCAAGACCCACAGAGGTACACGTGGCCTGCATAAGGTCTGCACGTGTGTACCCGCGCCCTACTTTCTTACAGCCCGTGTGTAAACGCTAGCTGAAGAAGTAGCAGTAGCGTGTAGATTCTATAAAAATTTTGAGGCAGTCATCCTCTTCCCTGTCAAAATCAGTCATTCTTAGGGGTTTTTTGGAACTCTTTCTTGCAGTCTCATCTCAGATTGGTTTGTTTTACGATTTTTTTCCTTACATTGTTTTATTTTTCTGTTAAAGAGAGTGTCTAAGCCTTTAAGAGATCCTGGTTCTCAATATCAGTGGTCTCTTCCTAGTTTGGATTGTCTATTTTTAGTTGTTTCAGAGTTTTAGATATACACGCGGCCTGTATAAGGCCAACGCATGTGTACACACCCTCTGGTTCTACATAGCTCGCGTGCACACGCTTGCTGTTGGATTGTCAGTAGTGTGCTTGTGTAGGATAGTTTTTGATGAGGGTAAGGTGGTCATCCTTTCCCTTGACAAGAGTTATACCTCTCAGGTTTTTGAATCTTTGTCCTAGCATTCAATACCTTAGGGTTGATCTTAGCCTTAGCTTGCTTTTTTTCATTTAAAAGTTGTCGTTAAAAATTTTCTTTAGGGTTTTTAGACAAGTGTGAGAGTCATTTTTTAAGTTGCTAGTGTGTGATTTCTTGAAGTGATTCTTTGTGATCTATGATTAGGCCAAAAAATTTTCTTGGTTTTTGACTTGTTGATATTTTTCCTTTTTGCTTTGTTAGCATTAAAAAAAATAAAAAAATCTCTTCATTTTCTTGTTTGGGTGAAAAGTGTGGTTTTTCATTAGTAACCAGGGAAAAGTATTTTCTTTCTTAAGTTCTATATAGTTTACTTAGATTGTAAGTAGCTCGTAGTCGAGTGAAATCCTTCTTTAAGTTTGCTAATCCAAAAGATCTTAGAAAAGAGAAAAAAATAATTTTGAAAAGTTGTTGAAAATTTGCATTAAGTGAAAATTTTTGTTTTCAGCTTTCTGTTTATTTTTTACTTTCGTCTTTCACACATCATCAGTTTCACTTTCATACCCCTTGACATAATACAATTCATAAAATTAATGCTAAATTTAAAATTTATTAGACTTTTATGTTTGTAGGGTTAACCAACTAGTTCAGGATTAGGGCCTTGGATTAGGTTGGAGAGGAAACTCTTCAAGGCCATTAAAATTAAACATTGGAGTCTGAGTTAGGGAGTGTCCAAGTCCAGTATTGTGAAATTTATCTAGGACCCACCTTTAACACAGGGGATAAACACGAGGTCGCGTGCGGAAAGGTAGCGGAGATAACCCCTCCAAAGATGGACAAATCGTAGTGGAGAACACATATAGAGGGATTGTTTTGGGATTCTGTCGATTGCATTTGCCACGGGGCTTTGTGGGTCTCAAATCCATTTGAGATCCTTAGTTGTCTTCTATACCACTTGTTTTCGATACCCTTGACAGGTTTCGGGCTCGATACCTTGCTCATTGTGGTCTACCCGACTTTCGACTATACCCGCCTGGTGACTGTTTACGCACTGGAAACCTAGTTGCCCATCTTTTTTAGGGACATACACAGGTGACTGCGGGGGTATACCGCAGTACCTAGGATAGAAATTTGGCCACACTTTGCGGAGTATACCTGGAGGGTGCTTCCGTGTTCAAGTTTCACTTGCACCGGTAAGTTGCTCTAGTGTTGGTTGTTGTAACTGTTCTTCCAATTATTTTAGTGTTTGTCTGTCTTATCTTATAGGGACTTTTTTAGTGCGTGTTGTTTTTGAACGGTTAGACTACCCTAGTGTGTCTTTGATCTTCTCACACAGTGGAGGATCACGAGCTCCACCGGTCACGAAGGCTTCTTGGCCTACCGACGGTTACACTGGATCCACCCCCGCCACCACTAAGGAGAAATCTAGACCAACAAGGGTCTTTTGAAGCGACCAGGTCACAAGAAATTGTGCCCGACCAACATCCATAGGAATCGACCATTTTAGACCTTGGAGTGAAAGCTTTTGGTCTGGTTGAAACCTCCACCACTGATCTTTTGGCACCCACCATCGTATTGATTCATCCTTACGAGTGCCAGACAGTGTCACATGCAACAATGGAAACAAATTTTGTTACTCCTTCTGGGAATTCTTCAATTCCCACTATGGTTGTCACCACAGGAGAGCTTCCACCTCCTAACCCACCATCATCAGTCCGAGCCACCATGGTATCGACCACCTCTACATCGCACAATGGTCCGATCCCATCTTTGGCAGCGGCCACAACCCCTTTCACACCAAGTGCGACAAACCCTCCGTTCTCATATGGGATGCCTAGTTCAAGTACAAGTCCTGTACTTTCCTACTCCACTTCATAGACTTTAGGTCTAGGATCAGGGAGCTCTAACGCTCCTCTGCAAGGACACATGGGGGGAACTCATTCTCCTTTTAACGCTTTCCCTTACGGGGGAGGTCATATACCTCCTTCATCCCCTTCACTTGGTGGCACGCATCAACAATCTGTCGGGCCACCTACACACCATAGTTTATTTGGAGCGGGGAGTCAAGGACCACCTTCACATAGTATGCCAGTCAGTTCGAAGTACTTCAAGAAAATGGTGTCGAACTGACTGGCATACTATGTGAAAGTCCGTCCACAAGCACCTCTGAGGTTTACATGTTTAAGATGGTTAATGTCACAACTTGTGCAAATACCTATGACACTCCTCTAGGTGATTAGACTAAAGGGAAGGTTGTCGACAAACCTTCTAATTCTACTCCTCCCCCATCTTCCACTCTTCAAGTTGAGAAGATGATTTATGATGCCGTGTTGAACCCGCCCAATAGCGTAATTTGAAAAGAGACATTTAATCCCGATGCATGCACTGCCAAGAACTACATCGTTGAATATTTGGTGCAATATCCTTGTGCTATTTCAACCCTAGAAGTTCTACAACACTTTCCAAGTCAATGTAGAACCTTGTTGTAAGCCATTGGAGCCATGAATCCTAAGGAGTCGAACCTGAGTCGAACCTGATTACGTTTAATTTGGATTATTTTAAGGAGAACGTCTCCCACCACTTAACATTCCAAATTCAAGTTTTGGTTGGTGGAAATAACATCCATTGTACTATTTTGGATGAGGGAGCCTCGACTTGTGTCATGTCTTTTCCTTGTTGGAGAGCCCTTGGTTCTCCTACACTTGCCCCGTCCCATACCACCCTAAAAGCGTTTGATGGACGTGGTTTCTAAACTCATGGACTCTTGCAATATTTCGTTGTGACTTTGAAGGGTAAAACTGTTATGGTTGATATCAAAGTAGTCGACGCACCACTGGATTATAATTTGTTACTTGGTCGTATTTGGTTCTATGCAATGACCATTGTCACATCTTCGGTGTTTTGTATTTGACAATTTCCCCATCAAGGAAATATCATCATTGTTGACCAACTTGAGTATGCAACTCCGTATCTCAACAATGTCATAGCAAATAATGTCCCTTTTCTAGGACAGAATAATTTTGAGAGTGTAGGTGTAGGTATTCTCAAGGATTCCTTGCTCATGGGGGTTTTTACTTTGCCTGCTCCTCCCACCACACAGGTTTCCACCTTAAACATGATTTCAACTCAGGTGCAAAAATCCTTCGATTTATCTAATCCTTTGGTAGTACCTAGTCTCAACGAGCATCGCTCATCATCTCTTTCAAGCTCGTCAAAAAATGAAACAGACCCCCCTCCATTACAATCAATCCTCACTCTAGATCGAGTACTTGAACCTTCTTTTCCTCCACCTAGTGAGAGTGTTTCCATTAGTAACCATAAACATAAATGAGGAAAGAAGAAGAATCACCAGAGGAAATGATGCTTGGGGGACAGGTCTCTAGCCAATGTACATCATGTTGGATAAAACAACCAACTTCTGCCAAAGAAGTTGGGGGAAAACTACCTCTAGAGAGACACGCTGCTAGGAGTGATCCTCATTTGAAGGACATTCCCATTGTAACATAGTAGTCTTTTTCTAGAACGAGATTACTCTTTGTTCTTTCTTGTTCTCATAAACACATGAGAATAAGTTACCGATCTTAGTCTTTGTTCTTTCTCGTGCTCGTAAATACATGATAATAGGTTACTGAGTACACTTTTATCTCTTTTTCGGACTCGTAAAATATATACGAAAAAGGAACTCTTTGGAGTTTCCTTTAATCTCTTTTCAGACTCTTTAAACATGAAAATATTGTCGAGTGATATTGCTTCCTTTCAAACTCATTAAAAAGTTTGAAAGGGCATCTTTCGAGTGACAGTTTATCCCTTTTTCAGCATTGCGAGACTAATTACGAAAAAGGAACACTCTAATCAAGTATGATTAGAAGAGTTATCCCCTGTATTTTTTTACACTTTTTTCGAGATTGGGAGACTAAATTTATGAAAAAATCATCCATGGATTTTCCTTCAAGTTCTTTTCAAATTCTCTAAACATGAAAAAATACCGATTTTTCCTTCTCTAGACTCACTAAACTACACATTGAAATACCCATATGGGAACGAGCCCTTAATTCTTCCAGATCGTTAAATAAAGGAAGAGGAACTTACCGAAGGTAAGTTATATCCATCATGTGTTATCCTCCTTAGGCTTGTTAAATGAAAAAGAGGTACTCATCTATCTAGGTGGGGGGGAAATTGAAGGAATTAGGTCAAGTTTTTGGGAATCCTTTATGGGAGTTATTGTCTCCTTTGAACATGGCACCTGTTTGCATCTCGTCTTATAGTTGGGTAATCCGCTTGTCTCTTAGGCATATCAATTCCATGTGTTGCAATACTTTTTCTTCCAGTCAAATAGTGCTCTTATTTCCATCACATTACATTCTTGGTACTCATCGAGTCAATGTTACCAAGTCAGTTGTTGTGCCTCATCATGTTCAAGGGAATTTTCACATCAAACCATCCATCTACAGTATTTCCAATTTCCATTTCCTGTGTCAGTCCATACTCATTCAATTCACCATCTTACATCACTTTCCTATGTCAATTTCATGTCGATGATGGGGGATACATAAAGGCCCTCCTTTGACGAGTATTTTCCTATCAACTTCAACACATTATCCATGAATTAGACTTAGAAACCAATTAGTACTTTGGGACCTGCATGCCTCAATGGAAGGCCTCCTTGCTTCCGAAAATAGTTTTACATCATTGAACTCTGATCAGATGATTCCACAAATGTTTGACCTCGGCTAATTTATTCACATTCACTGGAATGTACTAGGGTACCTTGGGAGTCATTGACATCATTGGTGATTTCCTTTGCACTTTTTAATGATTTACCTCAATGATCGGTAATCAAGTGGCTTATACCATTTTCAACATCAAATCATCTATTCACATGGCTAGATTCATACCACATCAGGATTGGGATGAAGACCCTGGGTTGAGCGTTCACTATATTATTTGCTTTTCCCAGGATGCTAAGGAGATCATTTGAGCATATTGATATATACATTGTCACATAGATCCACATTGTATTGGTCTGTGGCTATGTTTTATCATCTCGTAGCTCCATTGTGTATTTTTCATGGCTACGATCAGTTCATGTCATGGAAGCATGATCTAGATTGTATCTCTGGTGGCCATATACCTAGTCAGTATTTTTCATGGATTTGCATTGTATTCGTCGACGACCATGTTTTGATTCATCTCGTATTTCGAGCATAGATATTCCCACCTCGAAAATGGAACATATATTAATATTGTTTGATGATTATTTGCAGCTTCTTCCAGGTTCTCCAACTCCACACCCTTGCATTGAAGAATTTGTAAATTGTTTTGGCCATCAGTTTCTCTTCTGACCTCGCACTTTAAGGGGGATCTGTTACACATCAAAATGCCACACTTAATTACCTCACCCTAAGTGTCACAACTATCGTAAAAATATCATATGCACCTTGATAAGTGTTGCATACACCTTGACACCAGGAAAGAACATTTGTCACAATCCCTAGTCAATGAGGAGGAAAAATATATCATATGAAGGTCAAAATACTATTTGCACATAAATTATTTATTAATATTCATAAAAGGGAAATTAATTTAGTGTGAGAATCCACCTCACATTCATTTTCCTGATCTCAAGGAGAGGTTGAGATATTTTCTCAAACCAAAATCCTAATTTGGTGGATCTTGAGAGATATTTCCTCCCTAAAATCCTTGAGAGATATTTTCTCCCTAAATATCTTGGAGATCCCATTTTAGTGGATCTAGTGATTGATCTTCTCCATGGTGGTTAAGCCTCCAAATCCTATATAAGGAGGGATTTCCACGGAGAAGAGGAGGAATCTAGGAGATATCATACTTATGATCATGGGATTCATGCAAGGGTTGGATGAGGAGAGCCTGGAGGAGTTGCAACTGACATCATTCATGGTCTATAAGTTTTCCTTGTTCTCATTTAATATTCTTGGACTAATTACTTCAAATATGTGGTTTCATGTGCTTGTCTATGTTTAATTTAATTTTCATAGATGAATTTTCTTTTCCTAATCCATTAGAGTAGAAGGAAGTCGCTTGTTTCTTGTTGTTCATTGCAGGTATTGATTTGTGTCGGGAATTGCATCAATCTTCCAGATAGGAGAATCTAGGACAAACATCGTAAACAAAGTACATCCTACTTTGCCTTCTCCTCTCTTTTTTGATAAGAAAAATGAGTTTATAGGACTGCTAATGTCCAAATGATTGTTTGTGTCTTGGTATAGGGGTCACTAATCCAAGGGAAAGTTCACCTGTCCACAGGGGAATATTTTTGTAAAACACATGTGGGGAAATTCCCAAATGTGTTATTCAAGTGTAGAAAACGAAACCTAGGAAAAAAACATCATCTTGATAAAGGGTTTACAGATTTCGAAGAATAACAAATAAAATAGGGGAAACTTTGCATTACAATCAACATAACTATGGTTTTTCAAGGTCTGTGATTCATAGATGAGTGTTGGGTTTGCATAGGAGTAGGGTTTTCATGTGAAATGCAGGATTTTTGAATCAATTTTTTATTTCACAATATTTTCTAAATGAAGTTGTAATATTATGCTAATGGGTTTCCTCAGGAGAGGACTCAAACCACAATCATATGCTCCTAGAGGTGGTTCCAATACAAGAGAAACTCCCCTAAATTTATATGTATAATAAATGGGTGAATCCCCATGACACATAAGAAATTTTGAAGGCTATATATATATATATATATATATATATATATATATATATATATATATATATATATATATATATATATATATGAAAATCCTTTCACTAAATTATAAAATCTTGGAAAAAATTTCACTAAATTATAAAAGCTTGTAATAGGGAAATTAAACTATAATATACCCATTTTCCATATGTGGAAAAAGAAACATAATTTTCCCCTCCTCCAAAAAATGCTACAAGCATCAAGGATTGCATTTGTTAGGGTTGTTACTATATACTTGCAAATCCATATATTAGTTTTGATCATCTTTCACCATAAATATCATATATGTTTTGATCTCAACCTCCACTTCTTTCAAGCTCACGAGAGATTAATGTTTCCCATCCCACTTGTATTATGGATTCTTCATAACTGATTCATCTATTATGAAAGGAGTCTTCAAGTGAATCATAGGATTCTCCTAAATTAAAAGGAACATGCTCTTGTCAATAAATAACTCCAAAATTATATGAATGTCAATAGGTCACATCCCATGCATGAATACCTCTATGATCATCCATTTGTACCCAAAAAGGACCCATTTTCAATTAAAAAGGACAACAAAAATAATATTGTACTTAGCAACAATCCATGCGCAAAACAATAAAAAACCCTACAATTCCATATATATGCACGACCATTTCTATTTTATGGAAAACCACACAACATCCATTCTAGGGATTTTCATAGCCACTTTTGGTTTAGGTGTGTCTACCCTTTGCATAGGCTCTACAATTTATTGATTTATTTCCAAAATTATTGCAAGAATAACATAAGCCAAGAGAAATATTTCGGTACCTAGGTGTGGGTGGTCTTCTAGTTAGTGTTGTTCTTTTGAAATCATGATCTTATTCTTGGGTCTTATTCATTGTTGGTCATTGATTCCATGTTCCTCTAAATGCATTATCTTCTTTTTTATTCTTATTTATTTCTGATTTTGGTATGTCCTCCTTTAGAGGCTTTCATTCTTCTTTATTGATGGAACCCTTGATAGTATCTGCATAACTTCTTTGATCTTCTTCATTTCCTATCATCATAGATATTAAACCCTCATCAATATTATTTTGTTTGTATCCAATTCCATACTTTTCATAGAATGGTTTTTTATTGCAGATGATTTCATCCAATATTTTGGTGTTATTGCCAAAATTTAGTTGGATGTCCTTCTTCTATGGTTCCTTTCTTAGTGAGGCTATTTTGTCTTCCAGATTCTTTGTTATTTTCTTATTTTCATCTAGTTGTCTGTTGATGTTTCTTCAATCACTTTGGATTCTTCCTAATTAATCCTTATATCTATGATAGTCTTCTTGGATTCTTCATATTTTTTTGTTAGGGTTTTGAAATCTTTCCTTCAATTTACTTAACTCTTATTTGAGAGACTTGTTTTTATTCCTTTCTATTTGTATCTAACATAAGGAACTAATTAATTTTTCCTCAATATTCACTTCTCCTTATTCTTCATAGTCTCCTTCATTATTTTTGGTAGTTTTCTCTTAGGTCTCTAACTCCATGACGAGTACTCTTATTGAGTCACTGTCACTATCATCATCTTCATTGAATGATGAACTATTGTCTTTTGAATCGAGGCTTTTCTTTTCCAAAAATCTTCCTTTATTTCTTTCCTTTTCTCTTTTCTGACATTTCTTTTCTTTCTTAGGAACTTCTTCTTCATCAATATCTGAACCCCTTGCATAAGGACATTTGGAAGCAAAATGACCAACTTTAACACAATTAAAGCATTTGAAAGAAAGATTACCTTTGTACTTTATGTTTCTTCTTTTTCAACTTTCTCACAAAGTTGGCTTCTTCTTCATTGTATGAATCATCACTATTGCTAGAGAAAGGTTTTGACCTTGGCTTGTTCTTTATTGTCTTCTTGGAGGATTTGAAAACTGCTTCCCTTATGGATGCATTTTCTTGTTTTGTTCACATTTCATATGTTGTAAGTATTCCATGTAATTCATCCATTCTCAACATAGCCATATCTTTTCTTTTTTCTAGAGATGATATTTCAGGGTCAAATCTCATTGGGAGAGATCTCAATATATTTTGCACAATAATTGAATTTTCAATCTTTTCTCCCAGTCCTCTTATATTTTTCACAATTTCATCAAGTCAGAGAAAACAAGATGCAATATCTTTATATTCCTTCTTAGATGTTCAAATTTTCCTCTGTAAGTCTGAAGCTTGGCCCCATTGAATTTAACGTCTCCTTCATAAACATTCTTGAGCTTGTCCCATATTTCCTTTGCGGAATCACAATGCATAACATTAACAAGTTATGAACCTATTAGACCACTTAGAAAGACATTTATAGATTTTGAATTGTATTCAATGAGATTATTCCCAACATTATCTGTTGGGGGAGAAGCTGCTGCAATGTATCCATTTGCTACAACTTTCCAAACATCAAATCCATGTGCCTGAAAAAAATATCTCATTCTTATGCTCGAAAAATAATATTTTTTCCCATCAAAAAATGGTGTTCCATTTTTAGTAAATTCTCCTTGCTTATCCATGATCTTCCTCCTAATGGTTAGACTATTCCTGAAGGAACCCGCTCTGGTACCAATTGTTAGAATATTCAAGAATACTGAGAGGGGGGTGGGTGGGTGAATTAGTATAGATTTATTTCAAAAATTGTAACCTTAAAGAACTACATAAATATTAACCATTAATAATGTCATTCATGATCACGTAAACTCATACACATTGAAAACAAATTTTTACGTGGAAACCCAATTAGGAGAAAACCACAAAAAAATTCTTAAGTAATTTCAATATTTTACAAGCACCAACTTGAAAGAAGCATCCACTCCCTGATTTTTCCAGCACCTACTGTAAGAAGAAACCTATCCCCTTGGAATATTTTAAATAATACAATCCCAAAATCACTTCTTAAATATACATACAAAACTGCTCAAAACTGTACCTCAAATATGCAAACTTGTAAGATTCACCACAAGCTCAATATAAATATCTTCTCTCCTTCTAATGAAACAAGTGGGATTCGATTTGGACCTACCAAGATTCATATATAACCATTTTATCTCAAACACCTGTTTGGGATTAGTTTTTGGATTAGTCACAAACCCTAGCTTCCAACAAGTATAATTCTATTCATGTAATGAATTAGGATTTGAAACTTGTATCCATTATTCTTCAATATCTTCTTTAAAATTAGTCCAATATTTTCTCCTTGAATCGTTCCCCCAAAAAATTTATAGCAAAAATAGAAAGATGGCTCGTTTTGAAGAATAAAACCCTAGTTTTAAAATCCCCAACTTCCAATGAGTATAAATCCAAACCTGTAATCAATCAAGACCTAAAATTTGTACCCAATATTCGTCGCTATATATTTTGAAAGAAATCCAAGTTTCTCTATCTAAATTGGTCTAGAAAAAAATTTATATCGACAATGCCAAGATGGCCTTTAAAGAAAATACTAGAAATAATCATCACAAGACTTCATCTTCCCTTGGAATTTTTCCCTTCTTCACTTCATCCTCCCATGGAAATTCTCTCCTCTAGGATAAAATCCACTCCTGTTTCTTGGCTAGGTCGAATTGATGTGATCCAAATGCCAAATGAGTCTCCTCTTATTTATATGAGTCTTCTCCACATGAGGGGATGCGACCAAGGGTCACAAATTTTGGGTCGCACCTCTTCCTTAAGGGTGGCCAACCTTAGGGGCTTCTTTAATTTAATTTATGGGATTGTTCTCTTGGATTTAGGGGATTCTTCACTTGGCTTTAGGGTATTCTTCACTTGGCTTTAGGGGATTCTTTTCTTTTCTTTAGGGGATTCTTCAAGACTCCTTCAAGGATCCATTTGTGTACAGCTCAAAGTGGCATGTGGAAACAACCAAATGTTAGCTCATCCCTTGAGGTCCATACTTAAAAGCTACACCGCAAGGGGACCACTTTGGAGTTATATACACTTATATCAAGGCTCCTTCAAGGCTCTTCACGGATTCTTCAAGTGGACACATAATCATCACTTTTAGGGGATTCTAGGCTCTGCCTTAGGGCTTCTTCTAATATTGACATCAATGAAAACCAATTTTCTAACATCCCCATCTCAAATATACAATCCCTCTAGCTAATCCATTTCCCTTGAGGGCTTAAACACAAGCTAGCCAAGGAATCTGTATTATTGGGAATAAGGAATCTTTGTTTGTATATTAACTTTATTTTTATCTCAACGACATATAGAAACTTAGTCATATTTTCTGATAATATCATGGTTGTAAATATTCATAACTTTATGGTTATAAAACTATGGAAGCCTAGGTTAATATTTGAAAAATGAAAGAAGAAAAATGAATGGGAATAATAATTTATATGCCCAAATTCATAAACTAGGCTTGTATGCAAAGGAGAAACCACATGCCTACATGAGAAGTCCACATATCTCTCTTTCAAGAACTAATCCCAAGGTTTAATAATAATAAATGAAAATTTTAATAAAGCAAAGGTTAAAGAAACTTTTGGAAACTATGACAGATGTGTCTTGAGGTGACACATCTTTTTGAGTGTGTGTCTGTGTGTGTGTTATTAGTGAAGTATAGATACATGATTTCATACTAACGTCATCCATGAAAATACCTTGTAAACGATCATCCTTCCCATAATAATTTTTCCCACGACTTGAGCTTCAATTAGGGTCATATGAACTACAATCAGAATGCCTAGTTTGTCCATGTGACCATGCTTGAATGGACTCCATTGCATGGCTTGAAGGCTCAATCCCTCCCCCTCTATTATCACATATTCTTGCAAGGGGGATTTTTTCCTGTGGATTTGGCTCTAGGGTGACAAAAGGCGAAGAAAGGGGCTAAAAAACCACTAATTGGCGCTTATCATAATTTCGTCGGGGTCGATGTGACTGTTTGGCGTGTCGTGCTAAGAGGCGCGAAGATTTGGGCGAATGAGATTTATGCACTCTAGATCTATGGTCGTTGTCCATATCGGGGCCTCAACATGCGCAGTTGATAACAAATGTAGAGTGGACCGGGGAACAAAACCATGGTTTGTGGAGGCGCTACGTGTCGACCAGAGACACACATCGGCCTCAAAAGCGGGGAAGTTTCAAACTTCTTTTCACAACCCCGATATGTGCATGTGCATATAGTGTCCTATACTGGGCTGACAAGTGGCCTCCCCTCATCACTTCCTCTCCCTCCATCTGTCTTCCACTCACCGTCCCTGTTGAGTACATTTTTATGCTTCCTTTCACTCTATAAACTATACTTTTGCCTCCAAAACCATCCATTTTACTTTCATATTATTCCATATTTTCCATAAAATAGCTTATGCAAGGTACATTTATCATTCTTTAGATTAAGAATTGAATTTTTGAATTTTTGGCATTAAAATTAAAAATTTATCAGAAATTACAAGATTTGACTAAATCCCGTAATTGCTCCTAGGTCCATGTAGTTGCAGGACAACTGGGCAAAATCTAAGACTTGGGTCATGATCCTTGATGTACAAGGATGGATGATTACCTGTCAGCTTTGAGATCTAGGATTTCCAAGTGTCTAGTCAACGCTGGTCAAACAGGGCCACTTCAGTAGAAAATACCCTGCTTTAGCATAAAATCATGGATAGTTTTAGATTTTCTTGGGATTTGTTCATATTTTATGGATATGAAGGGGGTATTCGACCTTCCTAGCATATTTTATGGATCTAATCATGATATTTAGGATGTTTATTAGCATTATTAGTTTCAAAACTCTTGTATAAATATTCTAAGACATAGAGTAGTATGACAATCCCTTAGGTGAATGAAGAAAACTTTGAATTTGCAATCTTGAGATCGGTTCTATGTGTTGTTCTTGATGATGTCTATTATATGATGATGTGAATGTTGTTGGAAGTTCCTTCTTAGCTGAGACGACTCAAGTGTACAAGTGAAGCATTGGAGGGCCCCCTTTGCCAAACTAGTACACTCTTCCTTTATGTTCTTTTCAAATAATCTTTGGTATATGTTTTAGATAATATATTTTTGTAGATGAATTTTATTTATATCTTTGTTGTAGTTAGATGAATTCCATAGTTAAGTAATATGCTTAATGTTTCAAAGCCTTACTCATGTTGTGAATGATTTCTTGAATAAGAATTCAATGTGTAGTTTTCTTTCAAGCATTAGGATGATCATGAATGCTTTTTGAGTTATTTATGCTTTCAATACTTTTGATTTAACAAGAATTGGTGATGATTTCTAATGAATTAAAGAAAACAATGAATGCATCTCCTGAATAAGAGTTTTGTCTTTCTAGCATTGATAAGCCTCTGAGCCAGTTTTTGAATATCTCTTTGAATGTTTTCTATTAATCAAATGGTCTTTAGGAAACATTTGTTGATTACTGTCGTGAGATCTATGAATAGGACTTTTGAACAAAATCTTAGCATCTCCTTCATATTTAGCTCTTAGAATAGATTTTGGTTTATTCCCATTGAAAGAACCAAAGTTATCTCTAAATCCATATATTTTGGATGTGCCTCTAAGTCTTACAAACACCAAATTGACAATCATTTTCACTCTAATTTACATTAGTAGGTTGGAGCCTAACATTTTGGCGTCGTTTCCGGGGAGGCACATTTGGAGATAGGATTAGGAAACTCACAGGTAGATTTTTCTTTAAAAAAAAAAAAAAAACACAGAACATTATTAATTTTAGTTATGTTTCTTTATGTCTAAACGTAGGGATGATAAAGGCATATTTTTGAAACAAAACCCCCCAAAAACTAATCAACCATCTATAGGAGTAGGAACATCTACAACTGAGAAATATGAATCTTCCACACCAACTGCTGGAAAAATCACTTTGGAAGAATTAGAAGAAAAACAACGTTCAGGACAAAGGTTAACTCTGATAGAAAGACAAATTCTATTGGCTCATGAGGTAAAGAAGAAACAAACACAATCAGAAATATCTTCTATAGGAAAGCAAAAATAAAAGCAACCTATTTTTGAACAAATAGGACAACCTCTTTTTCCAACAAAAATATATGATTATACAACAGAAAACTTCTTTGCAATGATAGAAGTTGGTAGACAAGAAAGGGAGAGAATGGAAAGGGAATTAGAAAGGAAAAGAAATGAAGAAAGATGAAGGAAAGAACGAGAGGACAGAGAATCACATCAAAAAGAAACACAAGGAGGAGGAAATGATGAAGAGGAGGAAGAAGAACATACTACATTTGCATTTCCAATCGTTGATACACCAAACCTCTTAGGAGATGACATAAAAATGAAGAATATTCCTCCTTTTGTTCTTCCAAATTTCTTTGGTTTGTCTACTGAAGACCCTGATGCTTTCATGTTTGAATTTGATATTGTTTGTCGAACATATGGATATACCAATGATGCTCAAAAACTTCATTTATTTCCTGCAACTTTGAAAGGATATGCATTAAAATGGTTCATGGGGTTGGGAGAAGCAACCATAGTATACTGGGATGACATGAAAAACAAATTTCTTGATAAATATCAGCCCTATTGTAAGTCCAAAAACTCTAAAGAAGATATCTTTAAAATGTCTCAAAGTGAAGATGAAAGCTTAGAGGAATATCTAGAAAAATTTCTCTATAATATGCACAAATCTAAGCAATCTAACCTTCCTTTGGATGTCATCTGTACTATCTTTTTGAAGGGGATTTCAGATGAAAATTTGGATGCTCTTAATTTAATGGGGGCAGGGGATATTTCTCACTTACCTTTGTAAAAAATTTCTGAATTATGTAAGAAGTACTCAAGGGGAAAAGCTAAAAGAGGACAAGGACAAAGAGATACTGTGACAAAGGCAACTAAATCAATTTCAAATGGTGTTACTAAATCGGAATTAGGGAATTTGTTTGAGAACTTTAAAACTGATATCATGAACACACTTGGTTCACAAATTGACACATTGAAAGATAAAAAGAAACAAGAGGAACAAGATCAAGTATTATCCATCTTTTGTGCTAAGTGTAGAAAAAAACATGCATTAAGAGATTGTCCTTTAGACAAAATTTAGGTTTGTGGATTGTGTACAGATAACCATGCCACTGATGATTGTCCAAAGTTGAAAGAATTGCAAGCTACTCACATAGAAGAGGGACAAGGAATGGAATCTCTTTACTACTTAGCACCAAGAAACCCTTGGCAGCCACGTTTCACAGGTATATCTCAACATCCTACTCCTCAAATCTCTCAACATTTTTCTCATAATTTTCAAAACCCTATTCAAAATTCATGGAATGCACCCATGCCTTGGCAAGCTTGGCCTCCTCAGCAGAACCAAAACCAACCTTTTCAAGGATGGCGAGGATATTCTCAAGGAAATCAGCCATACCAATAGTGATATCAACATCCATACCAACAACCATATCAACAGCCATACCAACAACCATACCAACAATCATACCAACCTTTTCCTTATCAACAATTCTAGCAGAATCAACCACAAAATTCATATTCTCAACAATCACTACTTGCACCAGAACTAACTCAACCACAACAACTCCAACTACCATCTAACCAACCTCCACCTAGACCAACCCAACTACCATCCCAACCAATCTCAAATCCTAATAACAAATTGGAAAAACCCACGTATAACATTGATGAAGGAACATCATACTCGATCCTTCCCCTTCAAAATATCCACTTAAGGTCTGGGAAAGTTTTACAAAAAGGATTCTCCTGTGATTATAGAAGAAAAAATTGAAAAAGAGGAGATTCCCAGCACAAAGAAGTTACCAATAGACAATCAAATCCAAAAGAGTAAAACATTAAATACCCAAACACCTCCTTTTCCAGAAAGGTTGGTTAAAGAAAAATTACCAATCTCTCTTCCTGAGTTTGATGTCTTAGATGAGTTAAAGAATGTCTGTGTGAAAATTACTTTATTGTAAGCTATCAAAGATATCCCAATCTATACAAAATCAATTAAGGAATTATGTTCAAAGAAAACTAACAAAAGAAAGAATGATCCACCGACAATTCATGTAATTGGAAATTTAGCAGGCCTAATGTCAAATATTGTTTCAATTGAAAAATATGTTGACCCAGGAATTCCAATGGTAACAATAACAATCAACATTTTTTCAATCTCTAAAACATTAATTGACTTAGGAGCAACTATCAATGTAATGACATTAGAGACAATGAGATATTTGAATCTGCAAAATCTTTGACCAATCACTACGGTCCTAGAATTAGCTGATAGATCCAAAGTAGTTCCTTAAGGTATACTTGAAGATATCATAGTTTCTTTGGATTCTTGGGAGTACCCAGTAGATTTCCTAGTTCTTCAACCAAAATCTAATCTAGGAGGTCGTCCATTGATTCTTGGAAGACCTTGGTTGGCCACAATTGATGCTTTCATCGGTTGTAGAATAGGGAATATGATTATCTCACATGGAACTGAAAGGAAACAGATCACACTTTATCCTCCTGCTCAAAAACCTTCTGTAATAGATCAATTACCATGGCTTGATGAAACAAAGCAACAACAGGAAGAAGTAATTCAACCTATCTTAGTATTAATCAAGCCTTTGATTTTAGAGAGTAAAATAATGAAGATCTGTTAGACTATTTCATTTTTGAACCAGATATCTCGGAAGAATTAAGAGACACACAATACATTGCTGTAGATGAGATCTTAGGACAGACCTTTCAAGAAAATTGCACAATTCATTCTTTAGAATCAACATTTAATAACATTTTTCCAGTTATCTCCATGGAAAATACTCAAAGCAAGATAAATGAAATTCGTCCTGGGAAATATTTGAATATTGGCACAAAATTTGAACCATCTCAGGAAGAACAATTGATTGCATTATTGAAGAAATATCATAAAGCATTTTCTTGGGAATATACTGATATGCAGGGGATTCATCCTAAAACATGCACTCATCATATCTACACAGATGATAACATAAGACCTCTCAGACAACCACAACGAAGAACGAATCCAATATTGAAAGAGCTAGTCAAACAAGAATTACAAAAATTATTAAAGGTAGGATTCATCTACCCTATCTCTAACAGTCAATGGGTTTCTCCATTAGTTGTTGTACCTAATAAAAATGGAAAATGGAGAATCTGTGTAGACTATAGAGAGTTGAACAAAGAAACACTTAGAGATCATTTTCCATTACCATTCATAGATCAAGTCTTAGATGCACTAGCCGGGAAAAAATATTTTTCCTTCCTAGATGGATTTAGTGGCTATAACCAAATCAATATAGCATTAGAGGATCAGGACAAAACTAATTTTACATGCCCTTGGGGTACATATGCTTATAAGGTATTACCTTTTGGTTTATGTAACGCTCCAGCTACTTTTCAAAGAGTAGTCCTGGCCATTTTTGTTGATTTAATACATGAATGTGTAGAGGTATACATGGATGATTTCTCTGTGCATGGTAATTCTTTTGATAATTCCTTGAAGAATTTGGAAAAAGTCCTAATAAGATGCATAGAAACAAATTTGTCTC
>ML785764.1:283175-310047 GCA_009831015.1 Picea engelmannii | reverse complement strand
TTCAGTTATAACTCCATGGTATGCTGATATAGCTAACTATTTATCATCAGGGATGTTACCTCCTTCTTTTACATCCAAAGAAAAGAAAAAGATAATTAAACAAAGTGCTAGATACACATGGATTGATGGAGACCTCTTTTATACAATATATGATTTCATAATTAGAAGATGTGTAAGACAAGATGAGATTTTAGAAATATTAAAAGCTTGCCATGATGAACCTTGTGGTGGTCATTTTGTAGATAAGAGGATAGCATACAAAATACTCAATTTGGGGTATTATTGGCCATCCATCTTTAAAGATTCCAAGAAATATGTTAGAAGTTGTGATAGCTACCAAAGGATGGGAAAGCCACTTCCAACCAATGAGATGCCCCTCAAGCCACAAGTTCACATTGAGCCATTTGAAAAATGGGCTCTTGATTTCATTGGTCCAATAAATCCACCATCAAAAGGAAATCAGTACATCCTAGTATACTAATTATGTTACAAAGTGGGTGGAAGCCAAAGCATTAGTGAGAGCCACATAATAGTCAGTGGTCAACTTCCTCTTTGAAGAAATATTTGTCAGATTTGGAGTACCTCGAGAGATTGTAACAGACCAAGGAGCACAGTTTACTTCTAAACTGGTGCAAGACATAGCAAACAAATATCAGATCAAGCATCGGAAATCTACACCCTATCATCCACAAGCAAATGGACAGGTGGAATCTACTAATAAAACTTTGGAATCAATCATGACCAAGACAGTCCAAATACATAGAAAAGATTGGTCGGATAAGCTTCACGAAGCATTATGGGCATACAGAATCACCTGGAATAATAGTATTGGATTCACTCCTTATCAGTTGGTCTATGGTAAGAAAGTTTTGTTACCTATAGAATTTCAACTTCATACTTTTAAACTAGCAGTTGATTTAGGAATAGATCTTTCTGAAGCAAAAAAAGAGAGGATCATGCAATTAAATAAATTGGATGAGATGAGATAGGCAGCAATTGAACACAACATTATGATACAACAACAAAGGGCACATTGGCATGATAAGTACATCAAGAAGAAACAGTTCACAGTGGGAGACTAGGCTTTGTTATTTGATTCAAAATTCAAAAATTTCAAAGCTAAATTTACAACTCATTGGCTTGGTCTATATGAGATTGTAGAGGTATATGACAATGGATTAGTCAAACTACAAACAATAGATGATGAGGAAATCT
The DNA here is from genome assembly GCA_009831015.1 of Picea engelmannii. Classification (NCBI taxonomy): domain Eukaryota; kingdom Viridiplantae; phylum Streptophyta; class Pinopsida; order Pinales; family Pinaceae; genus Picea; species Picea engelmannii. The sequence goes on along the minus strand of ML785764.1, from coordinate 308,832 downwards.
CATTCACAGCCAATGGACATAGGCTAAAGCTCTACAATAAGCTCGTCAGCAAGGAAGACTTTCTGCAGCAGATATCTCAACAGAATGAGATGGAAGTGTTGGACAAACATAATCATGTGTCTCCTTCACATTCCTCATAAAAAACAACAACACACACACACACACACACACACACACATATATATAAAGAGAGTTTAGTTGTGAAAACCCAAGCAACTGGCACAATATAAACTCAAAATTTTCATTGGAAAACCAAGTCAAATTGGCCAATGAAAATTCTCCAAAAACATTTTTTTTACCTTCTAGTTTCATTTATAGCTTAAATTTGTACATAGTAGTTTTTGAAAAGTTTTTATCTCCAAGACTTGAGGACAAGTCAATAAATAAGGTTGAGGGGGATAAGGTATAAATTTTTGAAAATTCTTTGAAGACCTTTCAAGCCTTCTACAGATGACAACATTCATTTCAAAGACAATTTCATCCAACAAAGGGACCTAAGAAGAATATCAATTTCATCCAAGAGAGGGACCTGCGAAGAATATCAACTTTATCCAGTAGAGGGACCTGAGAAGAATATCAACTTTATCCAGCAGAGGGACTTGAGAAGAATATCAATTTCATCCAATAGAGGGACCCGAGAAGAATATCAACTTTATCCAACAGAGGGACCTGAGAAATAACATCAACTTTATCCTTCAGAAAGACCTAAGGAGGATACTAATCAAAATAAATACAAGAGGAACTTTATCAAAATTGAAGATTTACAACAACATTCCAGCCAAATTCAATCAGGCAAACACAATGAGCAAACAAGTTAGTATACATTTTTCTTTTTAATGCTTTAAAATTTTGGAAAATTCATCATAAGCTAAAGCAATGATAAAAATCCTATATTTCCCTTCCCCTACATCATCTTTTCATCACTCCATTTTCATATACCCTCAAAAGCATAAAAATGGTACTCAAAGAAACCAATTTTGGTCTCCAAGGAAGCTATAAGGAAAGGATCAAGTTTTCAAATTCAAACACATTGTTTTGAGTTGTAAATGCTCTGTTTTATGAAAACATAAGTTGTTGTTTGCACATAGACTGGATTGTTGTTTGCATAAAAGAAAGGTTGTTTGCATACACATTGAGGAAGGGGTCATAAGAAGAAGGCTTTAAGCATGACAAAGTGGATGGTTACTCAAAGGAAACGAATTAGGCGAGTTATAAGTCAAATGAACACATTTAAAAAAAAAAGAAAAACCATTTCCTATGATGATTACAAGGAAAGAGTGGAATTTCATAAAATTTAATGAAAGAAAAGAAGCACCTTCAACTATGCTCGATCAACCTAAAGGCTGTACAAATGCATTTAAAAAAAAAAAAACATAAAACCCTTGTAAAGTTTCCGTCACAATGTCTTTTTCTCTCTTCCTAAAAGTGTTGTGGCTTAGACTCTTTCCACATGTTGTTGTCTCATTTGGACACTCCCTAGTTTCGAACTGCCGACGCATTCCTGTGTATATTTTACCTCCATACTCCAAACACATGCATTAAGCTCTGTTTCAAACACCCCAGTGCCATACCAAACCAAGAATCCCTACATTTTAGCAAATTGTTCCCTCCTACGCTTTCCCAGCCCAACATCTAGGATAAAATAATGAATTGTATGTTGACAATTTCACTGTCAACATACAACATTCTTGCCTTGTAGAAGAAAAACGTGGCAGTTGAAAGGGGATGCGTGGAGAGAAAAGACAAGAGAATGTGTTCAAGAAGGAGTCAGCTAGTGAAAGGCAAGTTCGAATTCAAAAAATTGTTAAATCTAAGTGCAAAATTTGACTTCCCGAGGTACATTTTGAGAACAGAAACAGTTCATTTCTAGTAGAGGTTGATTCTAAGAAGGAAAATAGAACTGGGTTTCAACAAGAAAGAATAAGAGTTTTTTAATTACAGATTGAATTACCAGGTATGCCCTTGCATAATTTTTTTTATGATTAGGAACAGAGAGCAATTTAGAAAAAAAATTGAGATTTTCTTTGTTTTTGAACAAACAATTCTTATTGAAGAACATTCACAAAATTGAATTAAAGCAGAGTTTGCAAGATTGAAGAAGAAATCAAAACAATTGGTTGAAGAATATACAGGGTTGAATCTTTTGGACAAAGATAGATCTCCTTTTTGTATAAATAGTGAAATATTTTAGGGTCTTTCTCTTTTGAAGAATGGTGTCTATGTATGAACCAAAAAAATTTGATCCATTAGAAATTCATAAGGACTCTATACAAATTCTTGAGCAAAAACAATGGATATCTTTCTTCGGGAAGTTTGATGGATATTATGGGGAAATTGCTTTAGAATTTGCTCATTCATTTGATGGGGAAAGGGCTATTGTTGGAAACCTCACTATTAGAATCTCTGGAGATATAATTGCACAGGTCACTGGATTACATCAAACAAGAGAAAGATATTTCAAAACCAAGCACTTTAAAGATAAATCATGGGCATCTTTTGTTTCCATATCTAGGGTGGCAGTAGTCAATTGGAAGAAGGGAATTCCTAGGAGTTGGTTGATTCATCCTTGGGATGAATTGGCCTATCTCATTCAAAAGTTTATAACTTGTGAAGGAAGATTTATCATTATCTACCTATATCACATCAATTTGCTACAACATTTAAAAGGTGACTGTGAAATTAACATGCCTTACTTTCTACTGCAAAGCCTTTCTAAGATGGCTAAGGCTGTTCAAAAGCAAGGTAGGAATACAAAAAAGAGTCTATATCATTGTGGATTCATTAAAATGATCATCATACATGAGCTACAAAAACAGAACTTGACTTGGCAGCAGTTTATTATTAGAAATAGTTTTGAAACAGTGGAAGAGGAAGAAAAAGAGGAACAAATCTTGGTTGTGACTGATTATGAGAAAGAAATACAAAACCCCAAGGCAACAAGATCAAAACAGCCTATGGGGAGGAGAAGAACAAGAAGCAGGGTGAAAAGGGAGAAAGAATTTGAGGAAAAAGACAAGATTTTCACTACATATGAAAGGAAATCAAGAAAATGCCAACAAGTTCAAAAAGGACAAATAAAAGAAAGTGACGATGAAGCACAACAAGAATAGTATGCACATATTCAGACTTTGGAGGCACAATCAATGGAAAATGATGATTTTGAAGGACAAGAAACTTCCACATATAAGCAAATGAGAAAAGATGTGGAACAATTAATTGAAGACATGAAAGATGAAACTCAACCTCCACAGACAGTAGAACAAATAGAAGAAATGGTTGGTGGGTCCACATCAGAACTTGATAAGAAAAGCAAGAAAATATAGAAAATGAAGAGAAAGATCAAGAAAATTGAAGTCCTGGAAAGGTACATAAAAACAGAGAATGAAATGTTAAGGACTCAAATCCATAGAACACAGGAAGAGAATGAAACCTTGAAGAAAAAGAATAAGAAGCTTCAAAAGAAAAACAAACTAATCTCCAAACAGACCTATAAATGGTTTCAACAGAAGAAGGCATATAAAGAAAAATATCAAAGAATGAAAGATCTTCATACAGCTCAGGTTAATGTGGAGACATTATTGTAGGCAATAGAGGTGGCATAAGATCACTGAAAGAGGTTCAAGAACATTTTGGCAAAGTCTTCCTCTTGGGGGAGATGTTGAGTACATTTTTATGCTTCTGTTCACTCTATAAACTATACTTTTTCTTCCAAAACCATCCATTTTACCTTCATATTATTCCATATTTTCCATAAAATAGCTTATGCAAGGTACATTTATCATTCTTTGGCTTAAGAATTGAATTTTCAAATTTTTGGCATTAAAATTAAAAAATTATCAGAAATTATAGAATTTGACTAAATCCCGTAATTGCTCCTAGGTTCGTGTACTTGCAGGACCACTGGGTGAAATATAAGACTTGGGTCATGATCCTTGATGTACAAGGATGGATGATTACCTATCAGCTTTGAGATATTAGATTTCCAAGTGTCTGGTCAACGCTGGTCAAACAGGGCCACTTCAGCAGAAAATGCCATGTTTTAGCATAAAATCATGGACAGTTTTAGATTTTCTTGGGATTTGTTCACATTTTATGGATCTGAAGGGGTTATTAGACCTTCCTAGAATATTTTATGGATCTGATCATGACATTTGGGATATTTATTAGCATTATTAGTTTCAAAACTCTTGTATAAATACTCTAAGACATAGACTAGTATGACAATCCCTTAGGTGAATGAAGAAAACTTTGAATTTGCAATCTTGAGATCAGTTCTGTGTGTTGTTCTTGATGATGTCTATGATATGATGATGTGAATTTTGCTGGAAGTTCCTTCTTAGCTGAGATGAATCAAGTGTACAAGTGAAGCATTGGAGGGCCCCCTTTGCCAAACTAGTACACTCTTCCTTTATGTTCTTTTCAAATAATCTTTGGTATATGTTTTAGATCAGATCTTGTTGTAGATGAATTTTATTTATATCTTTGTTGTAGTTAGATGAATTCCATAGTTAAGTAATATGCTTAATGTTTCAAAGCCTTACTCATGTTGTGAATGATTTCTTGAATAAGAATTCAATGTGTAGTTTTCTTTCAAGCATTAGGATGATCATGAATGTTTTTTGAGTTATTTACGCTTTCATTACTTTTGATTTAACAAGAATTGGTGATGATTGCTAATGAATGAAAGAAAACAATGAATGCATCTCCTGAATAAGAGTTTTGCCTTTCTAGCATTGATAAGCCTCTGAGCCAGTTTTTGAATATCTCTTTGAATGTTTACTATTGATCAAATGCTCTTTAGGAAACATTTGTTGATTACTGTCGTGAGATCTATGAATATGACTTCTGAACAGAAGCTTAGGATCTCCTTCATATTCATCTCTTAGAATAGATTTTGGTTTATTCCCATTGAAAGAACCAAAGTTATCTCTAAATCCATATATTTTGGATGTGCCTCAAAGTCTTACAAACACCGGATTGACAATCATTTGCACTCTAATTTACATTAGTAGGTTGGAGCCTAACAGTCCCGACGGTACCTATCCCTTTCTCATCTCCCGCCACCTATGAATCCTCGCTTCACATCACCTCCATCCCATTACACCTCATCTCCTGCTTGTGTGGTCCCCATGATATCCTTAGTCTCCTCGTCCATCCACAACTATCCACCTGGCCATCTCCCGTTTGCTACTCCATACCGAGTGCACCAATCACTTCGTCAACAACCATGTTTGTCATCAAGCTTCCTCGAAAGCATCCAACTCAGACTCAGATGATGTAATACTGAGATCGCCTTGCCCCGCAGGTGAAAAGTTGACTTGGGTTGTCCCCGATCCTGATGAACAAGTTATTGAGGTTGGTGGTGGCAGTTGAACATCGTTTCCACCATAAATGGAAAATGAAGAAGGGTACTGTCAGTTGGTCAATTTATCCGTAGGTCCGTCCTGAAATGCGATTTCGTCTTACAAGAGTTAGCATCTGACAAAAGGCTGCATGTGCAGTTTGCCAGGAAACATGGAGATGTAATGCCTTCAATACGGCTACTCGAATACACTACTGTGATTTTGTTTTGAGTATAAATAATCAGTTTTGATATTTTTGTAGGGGTCGATGGTTGAGCTTAGCTCCCGATTTGTAAAGTTTTAATGAACACTCTAGCTCTCTGGTTATGTATATGCATTTGAGACTTCTTGTTTAATATAATTCAGCTTCTTTTCATCTCTTTGTAACAGCTGTATTATAAAACTCGGGCATGGATGATCCAGTCGAGGGTAGTTATGTTTTTGTGATGTAGGTTTGATCACAGAGACATTGCAACCACTTTTAATCAGTTTATTGTGTTCTCTTTTCCCTCTAATACTGAGATCTCAGACATGGATGATCCAGTCAGGTTGTTGTGATTGTATTGTAATGTAGGTTTGATTACAATATTGTTATAGCATTTTCAGTTTCCTGAAGTTGTGAATTCAAGAGGATCTTCTATTTGAATCTTTTCCTCCTTAGGCTGCTCGAAGACCAGATCTCCATAGCAGACTTCTTCACTTTCCTCAAGTTCTTCCCCCCTACTCACCACTATACTAAATTTACTGACTGAAGTTATACGAAGACCTCACCTGCGTATGTTTTTCGGACCAATTTTTTGAGTCAAAGCAATATGATCCTGAGTTTGCATCCATTAGACCACCTTTAAAATTATTCATTGTGACATACAAACTGATGGGTACTGGGCTTACCTCGCCGCAATCCAGGCATGACTTCTGGTGATAACATTTCTGGCGCCATTGCTGAGGACGAATTGAATATTTTCCCTGGGTGGAAGGACAATGAAATTCTGATTCTGAAGGTGCATCATACATCATAACCTTTGAATATTGCAGCTGTGCACCTGGCGACTCCACTAAGGCAAATCTATTGTCTCTACTTCATTGTTTCAGTGTGACTCTCTCTGACTACACCTGGTAGCCCTTGGGAGAAAACAATGATCAGATATGGTATTTGATGGTGAATAAAGACAAGACACACTCATTCTACTTATCATTCACCTAGTGACTCCATGGTTGAAGAATTGATTGGTGACTCCACTGGTTCGATATGGACAAAATCCTGGCTCGAAGGTTTGCTCCCTTTAATTTTTCTGTCGTTCCTAATTTTCCCAACTTTGTTCCTGCTCCAAATGAATGGAATGATTATTTTTCTATATTTAGATAGCGTAAAGAGGACAACCTTTCTTAGCATCTCAGTGAATTTCATGAACTCATGCACCAGTGGGAGATACATCATGAGGATGTGTTAATGAAGATGTTCATGTTCTCTTTAGTAGGGGATGCTTGTGAGTGGTATCATTCTTTACCCCCTACTAGCATTTCTTCACTGGGATAATTTCATGCAGCTTTAAACACTCATTGTCAGAAGTTTTATCCCTCTGAGCTAATTTTTCATAGTTGTTGTGAGGGATACAATGACTGTAGTCAAGATATAGTTGCTTCTTACGCAGGTTGTGAGGATGAGCCTGATGACTTGGATCGGAAATCAGTTCTTTCTCTTCCCCGTTCGTCTGCATTAGAGGAAAGCTATAAGGATGGGGACCAGGAGAAAGATGATACTCTAAGTAAGTTGATGGAGCTGGTAAAATCTCTTTCTGTCGAGATAGAGCAAGTGAAGGCAGAATGTGATTTCTACCTTTTTGAGGAAGATGCAGAGGATTTTGCAGTCCTTGAAGCAGATGTTCTTGGCATCCCTACTGATGATGGCCATATTGAATATTTCATAGCTGTAGAGGCCTTGATTTCTTCTCCTGAGGTGCCTATTGTCCCTAGCTTTGCTGATTATTCAGTTGAAGAGAAATAGAGCCCCACATCATAGTTTATTGACCAGAAGAGAAACCAACCTGTATATGACAATTATGACTCAAGTTCTGAGCTGAATATGCAGGATGTCCAAGAGCATACAATAGAGCCTTATCCTATTTTCCTTAAAGAAGATTATCATGAGGAAATCAACCATCCTTGGCCTACAGTAATCACCGAGTAGCATGATGAGGATCAGAACTTTCCCACATGTCTTGTTTATGATGATTATGAATCTAACCCTTAGGAGAGCCAAGAAGAAGAGGAGCAGTAGGAGGAGCAGTTTATCTTTTGTTCAGAACCTATCCATGAAAAACCACCACTTGGGATCAATCATCCCACACCAGCCTCTCACCCACCTGTGCTTGCTAGAGATATCCAGCAATGTGTGAGTAACCGTGTAGTGGAGGAGGATGCTTGCTACAATTTTTTCAGAATTTGCCACTCATTCTATGAGCCTATCAATGAGTAGATGGAGTGGCATTTCCTTCATGCCTTGGAGCCACCCTATTTGATCTCATCTTCATCCCTTGGAGAAAAGATGAAGGGTGTAAATGTTTTGTCGTCACAGTTGCATCATCTGCTACTGATCACTGACAGAGTAAAGGAGCTTCCATTCAGGAAATTACTTGATTGGCTATGGTGGAAATTTTCTTTCACCTAGCACCATGTAAACAGTTGATTAGTTTAGGGTTGTACATAAATAAGATCCTTGGAGCCCTTGTAAGTTTGTTTTCATTTTATTTTTCGGCATATATTCCTTAGCAGGATGTTTTGAGCTTGACTCCATATCCCAACATAAGGCAACTTGAACTTCAGAAGGAGATCTTAGAGCTTCGTAGGGAGGACTCTATCCCCCATGGAGCCTAATGTTATCACATATTCTTGCAAAGGGGAGTTTTTCCTATGGATTTGACCCTAGGGTGACAAAAGGAGAAGAAAGGGGCTAAAAACCCACTAATTGGCGCTTATCATAAGTCCATCGGGGTTGATGTGACTGTTTGGCGCACCGTGCTAAGAGGCACGTAGATCTGGGCAGCTGAGATTTGCGCACTCCAGATCGACGATCGTTGGCCATATCAGGGCGTTAACATGCGCGGTAAATAAAAAAATGTAGAGAGGGCCGAGGAAAACAACCATGGTTTGTGAAGGCGCTACGTGTCAGCCAGAGACACACATCAGGCCCAAAAGCGGGGAAGTTTCAAACCGCTTTTCGTAGCCCCAATATGCGCATGTGTATATAGTGTCCTCTCTTGGGCTGAAAAATGGCCGCCCCTCATAACTTCCACTCCCTCCATCTGTCTTCCGCTCACCGTCCCATCGGTACCTGTCCTTTTGTCATCTCCCGCCACCTATGCCACCTCGCTCCACATCACCTCCATCCCATTACACCTCAGCTCCTGCTTGTGTGGTCCCCACGCTATCCTCAGTCTCCTCATCCATCCACAACTGTCCACCTAGCCATCTCCCGTCCACTACTCCATACCGAGTGTGTCAATCACTTCTTTAGCAGCCATGTCTGTCATTAGGCTTCTCCACAAGCATCCAACTCAGACTCAGACAGCGTAATACTGAGGTTGCCTTGCCCCGTAGGTGCATAGTTGACTTGGGTCATCCCCGATCCCGATGAAGCAGTTATTGAGGTTGGTGGTGGTGGTTGAACATCGTTTCCACCATAAATGGAAAATGAATAAGGGGACCGTTGGCCGATCAATTCATCCGTAGGTCCGTCCTGAAATGCGATTTCGTCTTACGAGAGCTAGCATCTGACAAAAGGTTGCATGTGCAGTTTTCCAGGAAACATGTAGACGTAATGCCTTCAATACAACTACTTGAATACATTACTTTGATTTTGTTTTGAGTATAAATACTCAGTTTTAATATTTTTGTAGGGGTCGATGGTTGAGCTAAGCTCCTGATTTGTAAAGTTTTAATGAACACTCTGGTTCTCTGGATATGTATATGCATTTGAGACTTCTTGTTTAATGTAAGTCATCTTCTTTTCATCTCTTTGTAATAGTTGTATTAGAACACTCGAGCATGGATGATCCAGTCTAGGGTAGTTATGTTTTTGTGAAGTAGGTTTGATCATAGAGACATTGCAACTAGTTTTAATCAGTTTTTTGTGTTCTCTGTTCCTTCTAATACTGAGAGCTCGAGCATGGATGATTTGGTCGAGTTGTTGTGACTGTATTGTATTGTAGGTTTGATTACAGTACTGTTATAGCATTTTCAGTTCCCTGAAGTTGTGAATTCAAGAGTATCTTGTATTTGAAGCTTTTCCCCCTTAGGCTGCTGGAAGACTGGATGTCCGTAGCAGACTTATTCACTTTCCTCAAGTTCTTCCCCCCTACTCACCACTATACTTCCCCCCTACACAATCCATTCATAATTCTCTCAACTAGAGTCGAATATTAAATCCATTCACCATTCTCTCAACTCGACTCGAAAATTAAAGACTTAAAAATGGTCGCGAGCAAGGTTAAGGTTGGCATTGTGATTCCCATGATTGTTGTGTTATTGTTATTCAATATAACTGCTACAGCTACTCTAGGTGAGATTAAACTGTGTTAATTTTTTTAATCAAATATTTAACCTGCTAATGTTTTCATTTATATTGATAAGAATTTTGTTGTTGATATCTATTGTTTGTTTTCATTTATATTGATAAGAATTTTGTTGCTGATATCTATTGTTTGTTTTCATTTATATTGATAAGAATTTTGTTGCTGATATCTATTGTTTGTTTTCATTTATATTGATAAGAATTTATATTTCTTTCAGAGTCAACTTCTTTGAGGATAAATCCAGTGGATTGTTATAATGTAATTTCTTGCCAAGATTGTCTTGGAACTCGCGGTCCATCTGAGGTTCCATATCGCTTTAAGTGTTGCTTAAATTCACTTCAGCCACCTCAACACTTTTAATATTATACTTCCACTGCAGCCATCTCAACTCTTTGTGCTGCTTACTACTTCTGATGAAAGACCAACGTTATGTATTGGGAATTAATTAAGGATCCTGCTGCAACACTAGTTTGTAAATGTTGTACCACGTGTGCACATTGATTTTTGGCATAATAAATAAATATCCATATGGTATTGGATTTTTGGCATTGCATTATATTAATAATAATAATAATAATCTATTTTTAAGGTCACAGCCAAGCTAGCACACCAAATTGGTATATGAGACCCCCTTGTTTGTGGGACAAGGGACCCCCCTCCGCCCAACGATTTGACTGGTAACATCTACGAAGGTAAACATACCCTACCCCCCTCTGGATTTGAACTTGTGACCAGGCTATGAATGAAATATTATTGTTGATGCATTATATTAATATGGTATGAGTGATTTATTATTGTTGATGCTGATTAATGCTTTTTAACATTATTTAATGGAAAATTAATTTAAATAAAATTAATTATGTTTTTAAAATATTATTTATATTTTAAAAATTGGAAATTTAAAATCTTAGAAATAATTGAATTATGAAATTAAATCAATATTATCTCATATTTAAATTAAAAATAAATAATCTTATTTGTATATTTATAAAAATATAATTTGTTTATATATAGTTAATGTTATTAAAGTGTTTTCAATTGGATCTAGTAAGTGGTTGTGGGTTGGAGTGTCATCTTCTATATTCATGTTAAATTTTGGTAGGTGACATGTTGAGCTCACTATGAGCATTGCTATGATATGTTGACGAGGGATTTAAGTTTCATTTCTATGACCTTTTTTGAGGATATAAGAAGAGTGCATCTATGTGATTTGAGTGATTGTGTGGTTCTAGGAATCTAACCACAAGATTCTCACCACAATAAAGGACACACATGTGGGGAAATTCTCAAATGTGTTGTTCAAGTGTCAAAAACCAACCATAGGGTTTGTAGAGTTAGAATAATAACAACTACAATAGGGGAAACTTTGTATTACAATCAACATATCCGTGTTTTTTCAAGGTCCTTGATTTAGAGATGAGTGTTTAGGGTTTGCATAGGAGTAGGGTTTTGTACCATCCCCAATATGACCCCCACTTTAATTAATATTTATGTAGATATTGTTATCATTCTGCAAATTTTCTTGGTTGTAAAAGGAAAATCCAGAGGTAACCACAAACCAACTTCCATATTGGAAGCTATCCCTTCCAATCCAAAAAGAGCTCTATCTGTTATAACTCAATCAAGAATGACTGGTTATCTAATAGACACAATCGTTAGGTCTTCAGTAAATAGGGTTTTAAAATATAGTAGGTGGTAGGGTTGAGGAGAAGATAACCATTGGGATGGATGAGATTAATGATGCATGAAATTATGGTTATCACTCAATTGATGACCGATCATTCAAACTCTGCCATTGCCAAAACAATAAGCAATATGATGAGGAGGCTCGAGCTCGTCTTGAAGAGATGGAAAAATTAAATGAAGCAAAGTTTACAATGCGCAAGGTCATTATGCAAGCACAATGTCATTATGTGGTGCTAGCAAAATTTCTTATGGGGAAAAGCTTTCTTCTGACCTTGTGACTACTATGATTGGCCATTTGAGGGAAATATGAATAACCATTTTTTATCTAATTAAAAAAAAAGTATGAATAACCCTTTATCCCACATTCAAATATCATAGTTTAGTGCGAGATAAAGAAAGTGATATTTTAAAAAATGAGAGTTGCGTTGAATTGATAATGATAATACAAACAACAAAACAACAACAAAAAATTCATAGAAAGAGCAACAGGGGCCTTTCTATTAAAGGAGCTTCAAACACTTGAAACAAAGGCTCTTATTTATGACCCTTTTGGAGATCTAAAAGCCTTTGTACAAATTTCAGACACCAAATAATATCCGTAACTGTTGATCCAAACCTTTTTTTTTTTTAAGTAAAAAAGGGGAGGATCCTATTGTATTAACTGTGCAGACTTACGAAAATGTTTGAAATGCCAACTGTCCCGTAAAAAAAACAGAAACCGAGACAACCGGATTCCTATGCATCTTGTTTCAAAAAATGGGTTGACATCTGTCCTACCTGAAGGAAACTAGGGCATATGGTAGCCATTAGTCTGAAAATGTTCCCTTATCTTTCTACTTACAACATATTGAAACTTTGACAGAGCTAGAGCCCTAGTTCTAATCAAAACAAAACCTCCAACTAGAAACATTAATTGTAGCAATTACCTGGTGGTTTCAACATCTCCTCCATTCTTTCCCTCTCTGCCTGACAATGTGAAGAGTTGTGCACATGTTGGGCACCATTGTCCTAGTGACGTGTTGGAGTAGGCATCATACAACATGTCTAAGTGCTATTTGATTTGGAGGCTTCGATGGATTTGGTCTTCCACCAGGCTTCTTGTTTCAAATATCAGCTCCAAGTGTTCCGGGTCGAGGAATGGCAGCTGGAAACGCCATAATTCCTACATTATAGAGAGGGGACATGGCGTAGGAGCCATGCCAACCTCCCTCACCCGGCTATCCTTCACCTCTCCTATCTCTCACCTATATTACTCTCCTTTTTGATCATTCTGGTGGCTCGTGTCCATGGGGAATTCACCTGTTGCTGAAATCGCCATCACGTCCACATATTCTAGGATTTTTTCTATGACATAGCAAGTGGTGGGTTCCTCTATTTGTTCACTTCCTTATGACCGTGTGGTGTCCCTGTGGCTCGTAACTTAGCCTTGCCCACAAATCAGGTTGGAAGATTCCAATTATCGGGAACTGTAAAGAGGAGATGTTCCAAAGGAACTTGGATGGGTTATTTCGGAGAAACCTCCTCCACATAGGCCATGGGAGGCGACCTGGGATTCCTGGTTCTGTGAATTCTCTGCGTCTGAGCCATGGACAATGCCCTCTGAAATCTATGTTGTCTCTTTCGACAAGCATCGAAAGCATACCAGGCTGTGCCTCTGCAAGGTCAACCTATTTCCCTCGGCATGTATATGAGCAGAGCAATGACCAAAACTTCAATGGGCTGGCTACCTCTGCACTAGCACTCAGAAATTTCAGACTTCATCCTGTCGAATTTGAAATGCATTATCTCTCGTTCAGAACTGTTGATAAACATGAGGGTGATCGTGACAGGATTAACCATTAATTCTATCCCCCTAGTGCCATGTACGTCTGTCCTCTTCACGAATGTAAAATACAATAATAATTTACTTCTTAAAACTTCACGCTGATAAATAGAAAAAATTTAGAATATATAGTAGATGCATTCTAAATCTTCATATTACAGGAAACATTTCTTCATATGATATAACTAATATTATGTCTTTGTATTCACAGATGACTAATTACTTTCAAAGTAACCATTTCAGTAACAGCCATAACACTAGTGTTGGCTTCATTGGACGACACATTCATAAATCAAAACTAAAATAGACTCTGCATACAAGACAATAAAAAAAAATATCCATACATAAACTTGTTTTATGAATGCCGAGAAGAAGGGTTCAGAGAGGCCAACATAGCCTTTAAATGTAAGAAATACCACCAAGAAGGTCGAGCACAAGGTGTAGAGTTTTCCATGTTGTTCTTAGAGACAACATTGTTCCAAACATATATTGAATGCATTGCCAAAGATTTAAATAAATTAGGGACAATATTCTAGGGTGCCAAGGAGTGTTATAGAAGGAAAAATAGTTTGTGAAAGGACTCTGGTGAAAGAATTGATACTTTGCAAGACAATACTACAAATTCCTCCACATCATAATCATGGGTGGATGGTAGAAACTCTAATTAGCAGGTATTCAAATTTTCAATGTGAAATATTGTCATGGACAATCTGGCCCATTTGGTTAAGACAATTATAGAAGAAAATTAAAGCATGGGAGGTTGGGAGGTTTCTCCGAAAGTGATAGAAACATAGTATTCACAATGAGTTTTCACCAAAAGTTACTGCCTATTCGGCATGCGAGTTTTCACCAAAACGCTGCAAAACTACACAGTCACCAAAATTAATGCCTATTCAACTGACAACTAAGATAAATGTGTCAAGACATCATTAGGATTCGAAGGACCACCTATTTTTCCATTGAAATCATATAATTTGGTTATGATTCGTATGTATTAATTAGTCATTAAACTAAACACTAGAATCTAGCAGTTAGTTTGGAAGTTGGTATTATTTAGTTATAACTTCCTCTTATTTTAGGCAAAATTTGAAACTGTTGAATCCCAAGTTTGGTACATAGTATGTTCTAAATATCTTGAGAAAAAACATTGTAAAGGGGTTCGAGTGGAAGAGAAATTATTTGTATGCATTGTATTTTGATGGCTGATTATTAATAAAGTGAATCAGTACCAAGTACAAAGTTGTTTCAGCCCAAAGATTATTGTGTTAGTGCGTTCCAAATGTGTTTTTTACCTCATGTGTATGTTCTCTTTTTATTGTTTTCCATATGAATGTTGAATTCCAAGTTTGGTAAATATTATGTTCTATATATCTTGAGAAAAAAAATTGTAAAGGGTTTTGAGTGGAAGAGAAAATACTGGTGTGCATTGTATTTTGATGGTTGAATATTAATAAAGTGAATCAGTACCAAATGGACAGAGTTGTTTCAGCCCAAATATTTGCGTGTCAGTGTGTTCCAAATGTGTGTTTTCCCTCATGTGTATGTTCTCTTTTTATTGTTTGCCATATGAATATTAAATAGTCAATCCTTAATTGAATGAAATTTTTTTAGAATTCATTATTGATGGTGCTATGAGTACTTTTATTTTCCTTCTAAAGTTGAACATGAAATTCATCCTTGTTTGATTCTTTATGTTTGATGGACTATTTACCCCTAATTCTTCCCCCATGCTATAATGAGTTTTACAGCTTGGAATGCACTGTCTACCTCACCTTTGTCTCTGATTTAATAACCAACGAGTTATTGATCATTTTATTTAGGCTTCAACCCTTGACTCCATGCCCAATGGTCTTCTCCTCTGCTTCATCAACCACATCATAAAATTTCTATCTTTACCTACATATTAGCCATTGTGCCTATCAAATAACCAGTTTTTATGTGGCTGAGTTATAACAGAGAGAGCCCTCTGTTGATTGGAAGAGATAACCTCCGATATGAAAGTTGGTTTGTGGTTACCTCTATGTTTTACTCTCACATCTAAGGGAAATTACAGAGTGATAATAGATATAATGTGTGGCTAAGACCAAAGCGATGTAATATGTGAATTATATTTCAATGTTTTAATAATAAAATGTGATGTCAGTTGCTAAGGGGACATGGAAAAGAGATGGGGGTTGAATTAATCCACAAGAGGGGGGAGTGTCTAGGATAATGGCCAAGAGGGGTCCAAGGGGGAAGTTACCCATGTATATTAATTTAACCCATTTTTCCTAAATTTTCTATATGTATATGAACCTTCCCATTTCCAATTGAGTGTTCCTGTAACACCCCAGGTTTTGAGTCCCATATTAAATAATGTATTTATTAATTGTCAAGAGGCCAGAGGGACCAAACAATTAAAAGAGGCCAATGTGGCTAAGAAATGTAATATTTTGATCATTATTAATAATAAACACATCGTTGGCTGCTAGACAGACAAGGACTAGAGTTATAGGGGCTATGATTCCACAAGATAGGGGGAATGAGGGGATAAATGTTTATTTCCTATTTTAGTTACCCTTTTGTCTAAGGGCGCAGATCAGTTATGTGAGCTTCTTGGGGAAGGCCAGAAGTTTCTTGATTCCCCATGAAATACTTAAACCTGCTCCTGGCCTGTTGGGGGGTTTCTTTTTATTCACTCGTTCACTTGCACACTGGTTCATTTGGTTCACTCACTTACTTACTCGTTCATTCATTACATTCTTACATATCACTCATTCATCCTTCATCATCTATTTCTTGGCTTGGGGAGAGGGAAATACATTGTTGAAGAGTAGCCATGGTATTGTTTCCTGTAGAGGTCACTGGTGTAATCCAGCCCTGAATTGAGGCCTGCATGTCTGAGATGTGTTCGCCTGTGTCGAGCTTTGTTCACATTTGCGAGTCTTGAGAGTTCCGACATGGAGATTCTGGACTAGTTGTGTTGGAGCCCTAGAAGGAGAAGGACTACCTGAGGGACTGTGTGGAAGAGAAGGGCGGGGGTCCATTCTCTTGGGTGGAATAGGTTGGGTAGAAGAGATTTGGGTACTTGGATTGTTGTGAGTGATCATAAACCCTGTGAGATCTTGAGTGCTGACTGGTTTGGGAAGCCAAGTAACACTCTGGAACCGTCCTTGTGGATTCATATCCTTGGCTCGGGGGTGACACTGTTGTTGAGTTTGGAACAATAGTGTCTACGGTTGGGTGGAACGTCCTTGGTCTACATTCAGTTGATGTATTATTTTATAAAGCTAAGTGCTTTCTGTTATGGTATTATTTACCTATATATGAATGTATTTCGCTCTATATTTATTTATCATTTAATTAAATCTTTAGAATATTCATGCTTGCTGGTTATTGTTGTGCATGTCATTAGATATTTTCTTTTACACATCCTTATTAATTTAAAAAGGTTTCGGTAAGAGAAAAAAGTCCAAGGGTGGGCTTGAAGGTAGCGTAACCCGACCTCTAGGTTGTGGGGCATGTTACAGATTGGTATCAGAGATTTTGGTTGAAACAATGTGCCGGTATGGGCTGTGTCTATTTTTTTGAGTCTCGTGGTTGAGATCGAGTTCCAACCTTGAAGTTGAAAATATCAAGATGAATGGCGTTGTGAAGTCTATGCAGGAGCTAGAATGTCAGAGATCCTTTGTAAGGGATCGAAGGATCGTGACCGTCCTTTTTGAATTCGGGAGTGATCGCCACTATGGGATCAAGAGAGATCCAAGATCGTTGGATCATAGGGTAGGTGAACAAGGGTTGTCCGATGAAGGCAAAGAAAAATATTGAGTAGTTTTAAGTCTCATCCGTCAGATCTACACACGAGCGAATGTGAGTCATATATCTCGTGGCGGTTTGAAGGATCGACACTTCGGGAGAAGCGATCCCTCATGTTGGATATAGGAAAATATTCAATCGTTGATGGTTGATGGTCGAGGGTCGACGAATTGGGTGAAAGGTTGAAGATCGACCAAGGAAAATATATGATCATCGATGGTCGATGGTCAGGGGTCAATGAATTGGGTGAAGGGTTGAAGATCAACCAAGGAAAATGTCCGATCATTGATGGAAGATGGTCGGGGATCAACAGATTGTGGTGAAGTTTTCTCTTTTCTGGACAAAGAAAACCTCCGAAGTCCCAAACTCTAGAGCAAATATGGACCCTTCATATTCGGGGACACATGTCCAAAGATTAATAATGCTTCATAAATTCAACATTCGACAGTCCGAGGGTGTGGTGGTGTTCAACAATGAAAACCTCTAAAGTCCTGAATCCCTGGAGTAAATCTAGACCGTTCTTGTTTGAGGACACATGTATGCAAATAAACCGATTCGATAGTTTGGTTTTCGGGGGATTTGCGGTGTAGTGTGGAGAAGTCTCCTGAAGCTTCGAAGTTTCGATGTCCTGAAGTCTTGAGGCACTGGAGTGACGTGGCCTACTGACGTCAACAGGGGTGACGTGGACACACTTGATGCTCACCACGTGTCACCATGTTTCATGTTTTTCAAAGACTGTTCATGCCAGTTATTATACGACACATGGCACCCATTAGATAGGGCCACGTGTCCATGCCTTAGTTTTTTCTACGTGGCAGTAGATCCCATAGTCTGGAGGATTCAAGGCATAGGCAGTTTGGGTCAAGAACTCCCAAAGTTTGGAGTTAATCTTCACCATTGATCGGGAGGTGATACATGGAGGAAGGATAGGACCTCAAGTATTTCGACACTGTGGGATATCTGTGGAGAGGTGCACTTGGGAAAGCTCTGAAACCTGAAGTTGCGAAGGAAATGTGCTCCAGAATAAAATGCCCTATAACTGCCCTATGTTATCTTCAATATTTTGAAGATTCCAAAAATATTTTTTATATTTTTTATCTTCCTCCGCTGGCTTTCTGAAGGAAACAAAAGAGCGAATATTGGTTGTTCCGAATCAATTTGTTCCATGGTGCTCATCTCTAAAAAACAACCACAAAATGAAAAATAATCTGTGTCAAGGGTTGTAGTGTGATAAAGAATGTTTATTAAATACAGTTTCTTATTAGTTTAATCTTAATCCGAATTTATATTTAATTTATTTTTTGAGTTTCCTTTGCAATATTTTTTTCTAAACTTTAAATAAATTACTTCTCCTTCATCTAAATCAAATATAATCTTTTAATCCTATGGATTCATTTTCGACAGAAACCACCATTGCCATTCAAGGAGGTTGTCTAAGAGGCAAAAGCATACACACACTTTGAAACAAGTCAAATCCAAGTTCTTCCAGGATTAGTTTAGTAGAATAGACATATGTATAGTAGAATACACATATGTATTGTTTAGATATAAATTTCTCATTAGTTTAGTAGAATGCACATATATATTGTTTAGATATAAATTTCTATCGAGATTTAGTTTTCGTTCCTTTGCAATCAACCTGACCAAAATGTCCTTTTAGCTTAAACTAATTGAAAAAGGTTTTTTAAAACTCTTTTTTCGTGATGTATTTTATGCTCATAGCATATTTCATCAATGGAATTTCTCCCATACGATGATTTGTATTTAGATTATGTTGTGGATTTTATGAAATGAGATTCAATTATTTATTTTTATTTTTAATTCTTCTTGAGAAGAGCATCAAATTAGTAGTAGAGGTCAAGAGCAATCTAACAATGTAAAATATAGTTGGTGGTAGGGTTGAGGAGACGATAACCATTGAGATGCATGAAATTATGGTTATCACTCAATTGATGACCGATCATTCAAACTCTGCCAATATCAAAACAATAAGCAAGATGATGAGGAGGCTCGAGCTCGTCTTGAAGAGCTGGAAAAATTAAATAAAGCAAAGTTTGCAATGCTTCATTTAATCAACAGACATTCAGGTAAAGATTTCCATGAGAGTGAGAGTACAATTGACTCAAATAAGCATGAGAGTACAATTAACTATTTGAATTTTCATTTTTTTTTAAATGAAAATTCAAAAGAAAATTCAAATTGATTTATGGCCCAAACTTTTTAAACAAAATTTTTAAAATAAAAATGAAATTCTAGTTTTTCCAATAACCCTTTATAAATTTAAAATATTTTTTTATCAAATTAAAAAATGTTTTATAGTTGAAACATTTTAAAGAAAAGTTTTAAAATAAAAAAAAAAAATTAATTTTTCTTATAATTTTTTATAAATTTAAAAATAGATTTGTATCCAATTAAAATTTTCTAATTATCCTTATAATCTTTTATAAATTTAAATATTATTTCTTAAAATTATTTTTATGAAATTAAAAAAAAGATAAATGATTTATGGTCAAAACTTTTTAAACAAAATTTCTAAAAATGGTATTTGAAAAAATGACGTTGTTAAGAGATAGTTAAAAAATTCATAGAAAAAGCAACATGGACCTTTCTATTAAAAGAGCTTCAAACACTTGAAACAAAGGCTCTTATTTATGGCCCTTTTGAAGATCTAAAAGCCTTGCACAAATATCAGACACCAAATAATATCCGTAAGTGTTGATCCAAACCATTTGTTAAACCTCATATACAAAGAAGTAACACAAACTAAGATTTAACAGACTTTGGAAACTCAACTAAAATCTCAAAAAACATAATAACATGAAATCTCAAAACTTTCAGAATAGAATTTAATGATAACATGATATTTTTCAAAGTAAAATACAATAATAATTTACATGGAAAAGCTTTTGGGAAGGGAAGCGCTCCTCTACTGTGTACACCAGAGTGACTGATATAGGATCAACGCTCCCTTGTAGTGTATACTAGAGAGTTGTAGCACTCTGACCCGTTGGAAACATGAGCATTGATCTCTTTTCTAGGTTTGTATGCCCCTTTCTGCTCACTTTTTATTAGTCTAATCCTAAGGGGCCTTTTGCTCAGATACTTTTGAATACTCTTGAATTTTCTTTGCTAAGAGTTGGGAATTTATCACTCATTTATGTTTATCCTTCGAGTTTGCAAATTTTCTCTTAGTTGTGGTCCCCTTGGGTTAACAAGATCCCTTGGTTCTTTTTTCCTTTTGAGTTTATCCGATCTTCGTCTCGTAAATATTTCAAATTGCTTGACTATTTAGGAATGTTCATCAACTAAGGCTTGCAAAGGTTTCTTGGTATTGAGCCTTCTTGTATTCATTTGAAACATCTCGCTTTTCTGGATGATTAGGACAATTATGACAACCTAAATTAATTTATGTTTCTTGTTGCTCATCATTTGAGGATTTTTGTGAGTGTATGTCTTCTTTCTTTTTGTATCATTTTGTATCTCCTACTTGTTTTCTTTCAATTCTCATCACTTTGACTGTGATTTGTTTCATTGTTTTTTTGCCTCATAATTCTTTGTCTTAAACTTAGATCTCTTTCATCTTAAAGTTAAGAAGAGAAAAGTTTGCATATCTCCTTGCATAGTTAATAAAACGAAGAAATTTTGCATTCATTAGGAAGTTTGTTTTGGCTTATGTTTTGGAAAAAAGAGCTAGTTTTTCATGTGCATTTTGGTTTCCAAAAAAAATTTCTTGGTAGTTTGGCATCATATTGATCCCATAAATTGAAAGTTGCATTGTTTTGAGTGCTTGTTATTGTTAAGAAGAATAGAACTCTTCTCCTCCCTATATATAGAATTCACTGAAAGAAAGAACTTCAGATCATTATTTTGCATTTTATTGAAGTTGAGTCTCTTAATCATCATCAGTTTCATCTCCATGAACCCTTTGATTTAAAAGCCATTAAAATCAACTCGGATATTTATTTTTTTAGGACACCAACAGTATATTAGGATTAGCGTCTTTGGACTAGGGAAGTGAGTAAATTGTCCAAGAACCCCCAAATTTCGTATAAGCATAGCCGAGAACCCCCTCTTACATAGGGGATAAACACGGGGTTGTGTGCGAGAGAGAAGCGAAGATTACCCCTCCAACGCTTAACCAATCGTAGCAAACAGATCGTATATTGGGGGTTGTTCTTGAGAAACCACTGGTTTCATTTGGTCTCAGTGCTTCATGATCTTTGAATCCGTTCAGGGTCCTCTAGAGTCCTACCACTCCACTTGTCTTCAGTTCTCTTGAAGAGCTTCATACTTTGATATCCTGCCCATATGTTTTTTTGGTAAATGTTTAACAGGCAGCATATGCTTGTCATTGATGGCAAGTACAACAATGAAGATGGCATGAGTACAAGAAGAAGTATCAGAAATATTTTAGGAAGACGCTACAGAGAAAGATTGATAAGTTCAAAAGAGATAGTGCAGAGGACTGTTTGCAGGTTTAATAGGCAAAGTGAGCTTGTCATTGATGGTAGGATCAGAGTGTGCATTGGTGGCAAGAACAATGATGAAAAAGATCAACATGATTAGCAGCGCAGTGATAATGGAAGAGGAAGAGAATCAGTGATCGTTGGACCCCATCCCGAATCCCCGATGACCATTAGATATGAATTCAGACAAGAAGAACACACAGAAGAGGAGGACATATCTTAGGCGTCAGATCTGAGTGTAAGATCTGACCATCATTAGATCAGGGAGAACCTGTATGTTCATTAAAGAGCAAGAAGAGGCGAAATGTTGAAATATGTTGGTTTGACTCCATTTCAGAGTTTTGTAGATCGGGACTTGAAGGCTTGAGACCCTTCATCATAAGAAGGTGAAATCGCAAAGTGGAAAAATCGTGAAGTGGCGAAATGCGAAATGGCGAAATGATCCTAGCCATTGGATCAAGGTGTGATCTAGGTCGTCAGATCCAGGAGGTGAATATGGAAGACCACGTCAAAAAGGATAGTCGTGGACCGTTGGATCAAGAGGACGCGTGGCGAAAAATCAGAGCACCACAAAGACTCCATTTCAGAGTTTCACAGATCAGGAAATCCAAAGGAAAGAGATTCAAACTCGCGATACGTGATATCACGAAAAGATCTTGACCATCAGATCACCAAGGATTCTGGACCATTGATCTAAGCTCCATCTCAGAGCTTCACCTATCGTGACTTGGAGTGACGAGAATTTCCATCATAGGAATCGCAAGATGCGAATTCACGATAAGATCTAGACCGTCAATTCACCAAGAATGTGGACCGTCGATATGAGCTCCATCTCAGAGTTTCGACTATTGTAACTTGGAGTGACGAGAACCTCCATCTAAGGAACAACGAGATGCGAGATCGTGAAAAGATCTAGACCATTGATTCATCGAGATTGTGGACCGTCGATCAGGGTCGATGAAGATCATGAGTTTGAAGCACCTTTTAGCGCATCTTATGGTCACCGCGTGTGGTCACATGGAGGAAGGACCTAGTGCAGATGAGCTCCACCTCGGAATTTTGGGGATCTCGTCTGGGAGGGTCGAGACACTGGATCATACGAATGCTGAAATACCGAAAAGGTGAATAGTCATTGTAACCGGTGGTCACCGCCTGTGGTCACGTAGAGGAGGGAGCTAGAGCAGTCACGCTCCTTTTCAGAGCTCGTGACATGGAGAGTCAAGATGTCTCATCGTAGAATCTCCAAATTGTGAAAGTGAAAAATGGGTAAATAACGATAATACCCTTCAGAGTTAATCCAACGGTGAAAGTGAAGTTGAGCATAGTCGGAGGGCTAATCTTTCTCCTCACAGTGTAACTGCTAGAAACCAATGATGGTTTCTGCCAGAGGAGCTAAAGAGTCTCTGGGAATCTTCCAATGGGATGAAGATAGGTCATAGAGGCAATTGACAGCTGGAAGAGGGTTAGAGCCTGTAGCTGAAACAGAGAGGGTGAGCTCGAATGTAACAGAGAAGATGAAGAGTCTGAACTACTAGAGAGAAAAAGGAATCACGACATAACACCCAGTGATGTTGGACGCGTGGTGGGAACCACCAGAGAAGCTGAAGAGTTGTGATGATTAGACAGAGCACTCGAGAGGTGGAGGATATCGGTGCAGTGTGAGAATGCAGAGGTATTGAGTGCATTGCATGCGCAAGGTGCACATAAGCTATAAGTACACAGTACAGAGAAGAGATGGGGGTTGTTGTTGTTGGTATAGCTGTGATTTTCATTGTTGAAGGTGATTCATGCATGAAGAAGGAGGGGAGTGCAGCAGCTGAATTGAATAGAAGAGGAACTGTGTAGTGAATGGACATGGCACACAGAGCATAAAAAGCTGAAGAACAGATAGCACAAGTCATGTGTGAAGGAAGGCAGTGAGGCAGACAGAGCAACGAAATGCAGCAGAATAGTGATGAGTCTGGTAAGCCATTGTTGAACATTATATCACTGTAATGAGTTTTAGTAGCAAAGATTTATAAACCAGGGTGGTAGGGAGGTGCTAGGGAGGACTGTTGTCCTCAGAGGTTCAAGTGGGTGCTTGAACACAGGGAGTTGTATCTTCCTTTTAGTTGGTGCTAGAGAAACCAGGGAGTTGGTGCTTCCTTCTAGTTGGTGCTAGAGAAACCAGGGAGTTGTAGCTTCCATCTAGTGGGTGCTAGAGAAAACAGAGAGTTGGTGCTATCAACAAGTTGCAGCTTGCAAAAACAAAGGTTGTAGCCTCACAATGAGTTGGTGCTCATATGTATGATAATGTAAAGAATGTAGATAATACTTATCATATAAAGAAGAAGAGGTTTTTACCCTGTATGGGTTTCCTTGGGAAATATCTGTCTCTGTGTTTCTCATATATGTGACTGATGTTGAATGTGTCATTGTTTATATCCCTGCATTATTGTGATCATCATTGAGTGCCTTGTATTTTTTTTTTTTTAAAAGAAGCGTAATTGTTTAAGAATGGTAACAAATGATTCACCCCCCTCTTAGTTTCTCAACAATTGGTATCAGAGCGGGCCCCTCTTATTTAAGGGTAGATCCTAGAGCTTAAACATGTCAAGTCATGAAGGAAATTCAACCAATATAGCTCCTCTATTCAATGGAACAAGCTTTGCCTTTTGGAAAATTAGAATGAGAACCTACATAATGTCTTTAGGTGTAGATGTCTGGGATCTGGTAGATACTGGTTATGTAAAGCTAGTTGTACTAGCTAATAAGGATGACAAGCTAGAATTTAGCTTCAATTCTAAGGCTATGAATGTTATCCTGAGTGGGCTTGCAGAAGTAGAATTCGTAAAAGTTATGCACCTAAGAACTGCCAAATAAATGTGGGACAAACTCATTAGCAGTTATGAAGGTAATGAGAAGGTAAAGAACGCCAAGCTTCAAACCTACAGAATGCAGTTTGAACAGCTGAAGATGAAGGAAGAGGAAACAGTTGGAAAATACTTTCTGAGAGTAGAAGAAATGGTAAATTCTATGAAAGAACTTGGTGAAAAAGTTGAGGAACCTTCTTTAGTTCAGAAAATCTTGAGATCTCTCCCAGATAGATTCAACCCGAAAGTCTTTGTCATAGAAGAACTTAATGATCTAAAAACCTTGTAGTTTGATCAACTTCTAGGAACATTGACTGCATATGAAATGAGAATAGTTAAAGATAAACCCACCTCCAGAGAAGCATCATTTAAAGTAGACAAGAATGAGGATTTTGAGCCCAATGAAATTGAAGAAAAATTTGTGAAGAGACTAGAGAAGGGATCATGCAAGTACAAAGGTAAACTGCCTTTCAAATGTTTCAACTATGGTAGGATAGGTCATTTTGCAAATAAATGTCCCCACAAAGGAAAGGATCAGACATGTGATGATGAGGAGAAGTGAAAACACAAAAAATTCTTTAAAGAGAAAAAATTTAAGAAGAAAAGTCTGTGCGTAAACAATGATGATGATCCTTCAGATGATGAAGACAATGAATCCTCTATTGAAGATAAACTAAATGACTTCATACTTATGGCCAAAGAGGATTATGATAATAAAAGCACAGGGAGTGATGTTAATGAAGAAGAAGTTGTGGTTGACATGGAAGGAGAACTGATCAGTGCACTGGAAGAGATTGACAGACTAAGAATCAAGAACAGAAAACAAACACAATTGTTGATACAGTTCAAGAAAGACAATAAAAAACCTAATGAAGACTTTGTCCTACTAAAAGTAGAATTATAAGAGGCAAATAAAATCGAAGACATTCTGAAACGACAATTATCAGAAAAGAAGGCAAGATGTGAAGCATTAGAAGAAAAAGTAGTGAAAACTAGGAAAGAGATGGAGAAGTTTCAAGCCTTGTATAATCAAAATCTATCAAGTATCAAAGCCTCAGAAGGATTAGCCACCATCCTGAATCAACAAAGGAATCCAAAGTTGAAAACTGGTTTGGGTTATGAA
>ML785764.1:262822-283125 GCA_009831015.1 Picea engelmannii | reverse complement strand
TAACTTTGGTCACAAAGCTGTAAATTGTTCCTTAAGACTTAGACATGAGCAATTAATATTTCAAAGGAATAAATACTTCCCACAACAAATAATGATACAGTCAAGTAATAATCCTTCACAGACTGCAAATTGCCAAATTAAGTCTAGACACATACAACTAAGGAGGCCAAGAAATAATCAATAGTCAATAAGTAGGCAACACTGCAACAATAAGTTTGACCTATTGAATAATGAGGTTGAATGCTACACCTATCATAACTTTGGACATAAATCTATTGACTGTCGATTAAGGAACTATGAACCAGATTCGAAATCTCCTATTGAAAATGTCAAGTTTTGGAAGAAGAAGGAAAGTGACAAGTGTGATTTAGTATTGTCCACTCAAAGAAAAATGAACCCTTGGTATATAGATAGTGGATGCTCCAAACACATGATGGGAGACAAAGGCAAGTTTCTATCTCTAAGTGAAAGCAAATCAGGAAATGTAACCTTTGGAAATGATGCTCCAGGGAAAATAAAGGGCAAAGGGATGGTGAGATTAAGTAATGGAAAAGGAAAAGCCCAAGATGTTCTACTTGTGGATGGGATGAAACATAATCTTCTCAGTGTAAGTCAAATGTGTGACAGAGGGTGCGAAGTGTTTTTCACATCCAAGGACTGCAAGATAAAGTCTGTAAACTTAGGACAAGTGGTGGCCAAAGGCATAAGGACAAAAAATAATGTATATGTGCTGAAAAAAAATAGAGAAGAATGTGATCTAAGAAAACATGATGAAAGATGGTTATGGCATAGGAGACTTGGACATCTAAACTTTGACCACTTAATCAAACTCAAAAACCTCGAGGCAGTAAAAGATCTTCCGAGAATATCAAAGCCCCAAGATTCAATGTGTAAACCCTGTCAAGTAGGGAAGCAAAACAGGACACAGTTTAAGTCCAAGAGCTTTACTTCAACAGAGAGACCACTCCAACTAGTTCATATGGATTTATGTGGACCATCAAGAGAGGAAGGCACAGGGAAAGAAAACTACTTCATGATGATTATCGATGATTACTCCAGACTTACTTGGGTTGCCTTTCTCAAAGAAAAAGCTGAAGCATTTGAGAAGTTTAAAATATTTAAGGATTTAACAGAGACTCAAATAGGCAAGAGGTTAAAGGCAGTAAGATCAGATCGGGGAGGAGATTTTATGTCAAGAGACTTCAAGAAATTCTACAATGAGCATGGGATCAAGAGAGAATACACAATCCCAAGAACTCCACAACAAAATGGAGTTGTTGAGAGGCAAAACAGAATAGTGCAGGAAATGGCCAGGTAAATGATGAATGAGAAGAACATTGGTCAAACCTACTGGCTAGAAGCAATACACACAACAGTCCATGTGCTTAACAAATCCCACCTTAGACCACAAAGTGACAAGACACCTTATGAATTATGGTTTTGAAAACCTGCCTCAATCGAACACTTCAGAGTCTTTGGGAGTAAATGCTACATAAAGAATAATGATGAGAACCTCAACAAATATGATGACAAGGATGATGAAGGTATCTTCTTAGGGTATGCTACAAAAAGTAAAGGATATAGATTCTATAATAAGAGGTTGCATAAAATGGTTGATTGTATTGATGTAAAAATTGATGAAGGAATCCCAACAAGAGAGGTATATAGTAATGAGTTTTCTACAGAAGACACAACTAAAGCTGAAGATGAACAGGTCCAAGAATCAGAAAATGAAGACTCTGAATCATATGAAGACTCAGACACTCAGATAGACTCAAATCAGTAGTCAACTACAAATTCCTCCTCCAGAATCATTCAAAAGAATCATCCTGCAAGTCAGATAATTGGGGAAAAAGACAAAGGTGTACAAACCAGGAGAAAGCTAATCAAAAACACCGAACAATCTCATATAGCTTTCATATCCATGCTGGAACCCAAGAATTTTAATGAAGCCAACAAAGATGACCACTGGGTTAAAGCAATGAATGACGAACTTGATCAGATTGAGAAAAACAATACGTGGGAGATGGTTCAAAGACTTGAAGTTAAAAATGTCATTGGCTCCAAATGGATCTTTTAGAATAAGTTGAATGAGAAAGGACAAGTTATCAGGAACAAAGCAAGGTTAGTCTGTAAAGGCTATGCTCAGATAGAAGGATTGGATTTTGATGAAACATTTTCACCCGTAGCAAGATTAGAAGCTATCAGAATGTTTCTTGCCTATGCTTGTCATAAAAGATTTAAAGTCTATCAAATGGATGTCAAGTCGTCTTTTCTAAATGGAGATTTAAGTGAAGAAGTCTATATGGAACAACCAGAGGGTTTCAAACTGTCTGATAACCCTGAATTAGTATGCAAGTTGAAGAAATCTTTATATGGGTTAAAACAAGCCCCGCGAGCCTAGTATCACAGACTGGATACGTATCTCAAAGACAAAGGGTTCAAGAGAGGAACAACTGACAACAATATGTATATTAAAACAGAGGATAATAATTTGGTCATCGTATTGGTCTATGTAGATGACATCATCTTTGGATGTAATAAGGATTCATTGGTACAATGATTTGCTTATTCCATGGAGTCTGAATTTGAAATGTCTATGATAGGAGTACTGTCATATTTTCTTGGCTTACAAGTAAAACAAAGTTCTGCAGGAATTTTTATATCTCAAGAAAAATACTTGAAAGAGATGTTGAAGAAATTTCAGATGGAGGACTCCTCTCCTGTTAGTACACCCATGGTGGTGGGTTGCAAGCTCAGTAAAGATGGCATTTCACTCGATGTTGATCAAAGAACATATCGATCAATGATAGGCAGTCTTCTGTACATCACATCATCTCGTCCTGATATAATGCAAGTTGTTGGAATGGTAGGTCGTTATCATTCTTCTCCTAAATAAATTCATTTGGTAGCTATCAAAAGGATTTTCAAATACTTGAAGGTAACAATGACTTATGGTCTGTGGTATCCCAGAAATCAGAATTTTCAGTTAACTGCTTATTCAGATGTAGATTGGGAAAATTGTGTAAATGAAAGAAAGAGCACCAATGGAGGTGCCTTCTTCCTAGGAGACTCATTGGTAGCATGGATTAGTAAGAAACAGGGGTCTATATCCTTATCAACTACAGAATCAAAGTACATTGCTACTGCTACTTGCTGTACTCAGATCTCGTGGATGATTCAAACTCTTGTAGATTTGAAGGTAAACTATACTGATCCAATTACACTGTGATAACACTAGTGCCATCAGTGTCTCCAAGAATCCTGTTCTTCATTCCAAAACTAATCATATCCCGATAAAATACCATTTTCTCAGTTAACAAGTCACAAAAAAAGTTGTTCAGTTGAATTATATCCCTTCCACAGAACAGATAGCATACATCTTTTCTAAACCCCTAGCCAAGACACCATTTGATTATCTCCAACAGAAGCTGGGTGTCATCCCATCTGACATCTAAGAAAGTTCATCTTGTTAGGTGGAGTTTTTGTATTGGTTGATTGAATATATGATACCTCCTAAAAATATTGCAACATCTCAGGGGGAGCATGTTCTCTTTGACATTGATGTCAAAGGGGGAGAAAAGAATTCGGGTGCCTTAGTTGCCATCAATGCCAAAGGGGGAGATTGTTGGTAAATTTTTAACAGGCGACATATGATTTTCATTGATGGAAAGTACAGTAGCGAGGATGACATGAGTACAAGAAGAAGTATCAGAAGTATTTTAGGAAGACACTGCAGAGCAAGCTCGATAAGTTCAGAAGAGATAGTGCAAAGGATTGTTGGCAAGTTTAACAAGAAAATTGAGCTTGTCATTGATGGCAGGATCAGAGTGTGCATTGATGGAAAGAACATCAATGACAAAGATCAACATGATTAGTAGCACAGTGATAATGGAAGAGGAGGAGAATTAGTGATCGTTGGACCCCATCCCGAATCCCCGATGACCGTCAAATATTAATTTAGACAAGAAGAACATGCAGAAGAGGAGGACAGATCTTAGGTGTCAGATCTTAGCGTAAGATCCGACCATTGTTGGATCAAGGAGAACCTGCATGTTCATTAAAGAGCAAGAAGAGGCGAAATGAAAAATGCCGAAATATGTTGGTCTGAATCCATTTCAGAGTTTCATAGATTGGGACTTGAAGGCTTGAGACCCTTGATCATAAGAAGGTGAAATCGTGAAGTGGAGAAATCGTGAAGTGGAAAAATGCAAAATGGTGAAATGATCCTAGCCATTGGATCAAGGTGTGATCTAGGCCATCAGATCCAGGAGGTGAATATGGAAGACCACGTCAGAAAGGATAGTTGTGGACCATTGGATCAAGATGATGCGTGGTGAAAAATCAGAGCACCACAAAGACTCCATTTTGGAGTTTTGCAGATCGGGAAATCCAAAGGAAAGAGATTCAAATTTGTGATATGCGAGATCATGAAAAGATCTTGACCATCAGAACACAAAGGATTCTAGACCATTGATCTAAGATCCATCTCGGAGATTCACCTATCGCAAATTGGAGTGTCGAGAACCTCCATCACAGGAATCGTGAGATGCGAATTCATGATAAGATATGGACCATCAATTCACCAAGAACGTGGACCGTCGATCTGAGCTCCATCTCAGAGTTTCACCTATCATGACTTGGAGTGACGAGAACCTCCATCTAAGGAACAACAAGATGTGAGATCGCGAAAAGATCTGGACCATTGATTCATAGAGATCGTGGACCGTCGATCAGGGTCGATGAAGACCATGAGTTCGAAGCGGATTTTAGTGCAGCCTGTGGTCACCGTGTGTGGTCACATGGCGGAAGGACCTAGTGCAGATGAGCTACACCCTAGAATTTTGAGGATCATGTCTAGGAGTGTCAAGACACTAGATCATACAAATGCCAAAATACCGAAAAGGTGAATTGTTGTTGTAGCTGGTGGTCACCGCCCGTGGTCACATAGAGGAGGGAGCTAGAGAAACCAAGCTCCTTTTCGGAGCTTGTGACATGGAGATTCAAGATGTATCATCACAGAATCTCTGAATTGGGAAAGTGTGAAATGGGTAAATAATGACAATACCCTTCAGAGTTAATCCAATGGTGTAGGTGAAGTTGAGCATAATCAGAGGGCTAATCTTTCTCCTCACAGTGTAACTTCTAGAAACCATTCATGGTTTCTGCCAGAGGAGATGAAGAGTCTCTAGGAATATTCCAATGGGATGAAGATAGGTCATAGGGAGATTGACAAATGGAAGAGGGTTGGAGCCTGTAGCTGAAATAGAGAGGGTGAGCTTGACTGTAATAGAGAAGACGAAGAGTATCAACT
Source organism: Picea engelmannii (assembly GCA_009831015.1). Classification (NCBI taxonomy): domain Eukaryota; kingdom Viridiplantae; phylum Streptophyta; class Pinopsida; order Pinales; family Pinaceae; genus Picea; species Picea engelmannii. Next base: position 277,811 of record ML785764.1, on the reverse strand, counting down.
ACTAGAGAGAAAAAGGAATCATGACATAACACCCAATGATGTTGGACGTGTGGTGGGAACCACCAGAGAAGCTGAAGAGTTGTGATGATTAGACAGAGCACTCGAGAGGTGGAGGATATCGGTGCGGTGTGAGAATGCAGAGGTATTGAGTGCATTGCATGCACAAGGTGCACATAAGCTATAAGTACACAGTACAGAGAAGAGATGGGGGTTGTTGTTGATGGTATAGTTGTGATTGTCATTGTTGAAGGTGATTCATGCGTGAAGAAGGAGGGGAGTGCAGCAGCTGAATTGAATAGAAGAGGAACTGTGCAGTGAATGCACATGGCACACAGAGCATAAAAAGATGAAGAACAGATAGCACAAGTCATGTGTGAAGGAAGGCAGTGAGGCAGACAGAGCAACGAAATGCAGCAGAATAGTGATGAGTCTGGTAAGCCATTGTTGAACATTATATCACTGTAATGAGTTTTAGTAGAAAATATTTATAAAACAGGGTGGTAGGGAGGATTGTTGTCCTCAGAGGTTCAAGTGGGTGCTTGAACACAGAGCGTTATAGCTTCCTTCTAGTTGGTGCTAGAGAAACCAGGGAGTTGGTGCTTCCTTCTGGTTGGTGCTAGAGAAACCAGGGAGTTGTAGCTTCCTTCTAGTGGGTGCTAGAGAAAATAGAGAGTTGGTGCTCTCAGCAAGTTGCAACTTGCAAAAACAAAGGTTGTAGCCTCACAATGAGTTGGTGCTCATATGTATGATAATGTAAAGAATGTAGATAATACTTATCATATAAAGACGAAGAGGTTTTTACCCTGTATGGGTTTCCTTGGGAAATATCTGTCTCTGTGTTTCTCATATATGTGACTGATGTTGAATGTGTCATTGTTTATATCCCTATATTATTGTGATAATCATTGAGTGCCTTGTAAAGTTTTTTTTTAAAGAAGCATAATTGTTTAAGCATGGTAGCAACTGATTCACCCCCCCTCTTATTTGCTCAACAATTGGTATCAGAGCGGGCCCCTTTTATTTAAGGGTAGATCCCAGAGCTTAAACATGTCAAGTCATGAAGGAAATTCAACCAATAAGGCTCCTCTGTTCAATGGAACAAACTTTGCCTTTTGGAAAGTTAGAATGAGAACCTACATAATGTCTTTAGGTGTAGATGTCTGGGATGTGGTAGATACTGGTCATGTAAAGCCAGTCGTACTAGCTAATAAGGATGACAAGATAGAATTTAGCTTCAATGCTAAGGCTATGAATGCTATCCTGAGTGGGCTTGCATAAGCAAAATTCGTAAAAGTTATGCACCTAGGAACTACCAAAGAAATGTGGGACAAACTCATTAGCAGTTATGAAGGTAATGAGAAGGTAAAGGAGGCTAAGTTTCAAACCTACAGAACATAGTTTGAACAACTGAAGATGAAGGAAGAGGAAACAGTTGGAAAATACTTTCTGAGAGTAGAATAAATGGTAAATGCTATGAAAGAACTTGGTGAAAAAGTTGAGGAACCTTCTTTAGTTTAGAAAATCTTGAGATCTCTCCCATATAGATTCAACCCGAAAGTCTCTGTCATAGAAGAACTTAATGATATAAAAACCTTGGAGTTTGATAAACTTCTAGGAACATTGACTGCATATGAAACGAGAATAGTTAAATATAAACCCACCTCCAGAGAAGCATCATTTAAAGCAAACAAGAATGAGGATTCTGAGCTTGATGAAATTGAAGCAAAATTTGTGAAGAGACTGAAGAAGGGATCAGGAAAATACAAAGGTAAACTGCCTTTCAAATGTTTCAACTATGGTAGGATAGGTCATTTTGCAAATAAATGTCCCCACAAAGGAAAGGATCAGACATGTGATGATGAGGAGAAGTACAAACACATAAATTTCTTTAAAGAGAAAAAATTTAAGAAGAAAAGTCTGTGTGTAAACAATGATGATGATCCTTCAGATGATGAAGAAAATGACTCCTCTATTGAAGATAAACTAAATGACTTCATACTTATGGTCAAAGAGGATCATGATAATAAAATCACAGGGAGTGATGTTAATGAAGAAGAAGTTGTGGTTTACATGGAAGGAGAACTGATCAGTGCACTGGAAGAGATTGATAGACTAAGAATCAAGAATAGAAAGCAAAGACAATTGCTGATATAGTTCGAGAAAGACAGTAAAAAAACTGATGAAGACTTTGTCCTACTAAAAGTAGAATTAGAAGAGGCAAAGAAAATCGAAGACATTCTGAAAGGATAGTTATCAGAAAAGAAGGTGAGAAGTGAAGCATTAGAAGAAGAAATAGTGAAAACTAGGAAAGAGATGGAGAAGTTTCAAGCCTTGTATAATCAAAATCTATCAAGTATCAAAGCCTCAGAAGGATTAGCCACCATCCTGAATCAGCACAGGAATCCAAATTTGAAAACTGGTTTGGCTTATGAAGAGGGATCAAGTAGTGGCAAGCCAAGAAATGAAGAACCCATCAAGTTTGTCAAATGTACAACCAATAACAACAATGAAACTGCAGGAACAAAGGAAGACAATCAATCGCCCAGGACGCCTAAGGTAAAAGATGCCAGAACTAAATCTGTAGAACAAAGAAGTAATGCGCTCACTGCTGAAAGATGTCATCAGCCTAGAAGAAATCGATTTGCACAAAGAAGACAACCATTTCCCAGGCACTAAGAATTTTTCCATGGCTATTGTTTCTACTGTTCTAACTTTGGTCACAAAGCTGTAAATTGTTCCTTAAGACTTAGACATGAGAAGCTAAGATTTCAAAGGAATAAATACTTCCCGCAACAAATAATGATACAGTCAAGTAATAATCCTTCACAGACTGCAAATTGCCAAATTAAGTCTAGACACATACAACTAAGGAGGACAAGAAATAATCAACAGTCAATAAGTAGGTAACACTGCAACAATAAGTTTGACCTATTGAATAATGAGGTTGAATGCAGCACCTATCATAACTTTTGACATAAATCTATTGACTGTTGGTTAAGGAACTATGAACTAGATTCGAAATCCCCTATTGAAAATGTCAAGTTTTGGAAGAAGAAGGAAAATGACAAGTGTGGATTAGTATTGTCCGCTCAAAGAAAAATGAACCCTTGGTATATAGACAGTGGATGCTCCAAACACATGACGACAGACAAAGGCAAGTTTCTATCTCTAAGTGAAAGCAAATTAGGAAACATAACCTTTGGAAATGATGCTCTAGGGAAAATAAAGGGCAAAGAGATGGTGAGCTTAAGTAATGGAAAAGGAAAAGCCCAAGATGTTCTACTTGTGGATGGGATGAAACATAATCTTCTCAGTGTAAGTCAAATGTGTGACAGAGGATGCGAAGTGTTGTTCACATCAAAGGACTGCAAGATAAAGTATGTAAACTTAAGGAAAGTGGTGGCCAAAGGGATAAGGACAAAAAATAATGTATATGTGCTGAAAGAAAATAGAGAAGAATGTCATCTAAGAAAACATGATGAAATCTTGTTATGGCATAGGAGACTTGGAAATCTAAACTTTGACCACTTAATCAAACTCAAAAACCTCGAGGCAGTAAAAGATCTTCTGAGAATATCAAAGCCCCAAGATTCAATGTGTAAACCCTGTCAAGTAGGGAAGAAAAACAAGACACAGTTTAAGTCCAAGAGATTTACTTCAACAGAGAGACCACTCCAACTAGTTCATATGGATTTATGTGGACCATCAAGACAAGAAGGCACAGGGAAAGAAAAATACTTCATGTTGATTATCGATGATTACTCTAGACTTACTTGGGTTGCCTTTCTCAAAGAAAAAGCTGAAGCATTTGAGAAGTTTAAAATATTTAAGGATTTAACAGAGACTCAAATAGGCAAGAGGTTAAAGGAAGTAAGATCATATCGGGGAGGAGAGTTTATGTCAAGAGACTTCAAGGAATTCTACAATGAGCATGGGATCAAGAGAGAATACACAATCCCAAGAACTCCACAACAAAATGGAGTTGTTGAGAAGCAAAACAGAATAGTGCAGGAAATGACCAGGTCAATGATGAATGAGAAGAACATTGGTCAAACCTACTGGCTAGAAGCAATACACACAACAATCCATGTGCTTAACAAAGCCCACCTCAGACCACAAAGTGACAAGACACCTTATGAATTATGGTTTGAAAGACCTGCCTCAATCGAACACTTTATAGTCTTTGGGAGTAAATGCTACATAAAGAATAATGATGAGAACTTCAACAAATATGATGACAGGGATGATGAAGGTATCTTATTAGGGTATGCTACAAACAGTAAAGGATATAGATGCTATAATAAGAGGCTACATAAAATGGTTGACTGTATTGATGTAAAAATTGATGAAGAAATCCCAGCAAGAGAGGTATATAGTAATGAGTCTTCTACAGAAGACACAGCTAAAGCTGAAGATGAACAGGTCCAAGAATCAGAAAACAAAGACTCTGAATTAGATGAAGACTCAGACACTCAGACAGACTCAAATCAACAGTCAACTACAAATTCCTCCTCCATAATCATTTAAAAGAATCATTCTGCAAGTCAGATAATTGGGGAAAAAGACAAAGGTGTACAAACCAGGAGAAAGCTAATCAAAAACATCGAACAATCTCATATAGATTTCGTATCCATGCTAGAACCCAATAATTTTAATGAAGCCAACAAAGATTACCACTGGGTTAAAGCAATGTTTGATGAACTTGATCAGATTGAGAAAAACAATACATGGGAGATGGTTCAAAGACCTGAAGGTAAAAACGTCATTGGCTCCAAATGGATCTTTAAGAATAAGTTGAATGAGCAAGGACAAGTTATCGGGAACAAAGCAAGGTTAGTCTGTAAAGGCTATGCTCAGATAGAAGGACTGGATTTTGATGAAACATTTGTGCCGGTAGCAAGATTAGAAGCTATCCGAATGTTTCTTGCCTATGCTTATCATAAAAGATTAAAGTCTATCAAATGGATGTCAAGTCAACTTTTCTAGATGGAGATTTAAGTGAAGAAGTCTATATGGAAAAACCAAAGGGTTTCAAACTGTCTGATAACCCTGAATTAGTATGCAAGCTGAAGAAATATTTATATGGGTTAAAACAAGCCCCTCAAGCCTGGTATCATAGACTGGATATGTATCTCAAAGACAAAGGGTTCAAGAGAGGAACAACTAACCACAATCTGAATATTAAAATAGAGGATAATAATTTGCTCATCGTATTGGTCTATGTAGATGACATCATCTTTGGATGTAATAAGGATTCATTGGTACAATGGTTTGCTTCTGCCATGGAGTCTGAATTTGAAATGTCTATGATAGGAGAACTGTCATATTTTCTTGGCTTACAAGTAAAATAAATTTCTGTAGGAATTTTTATATCTCAAGAAAAACACTTGAAAGGGATGTTGAAGAAATTTCAGATGGAGGACTCCTCTCCTGTTAGTACACCCATGGTGGTGGGTTGCAAGCTCAGTAAAGATGACATTTCACTCGATGTTGGTCAAAGGATATATCAATCAATGACCGACAATCCTATGTACATCATAACATCCCGTCCTGATATAATGCAAGTTGTTGGAACGGTAGGTCATTATCAGTCTGCTCCTAAATAAAGTCATTTGGTAGCTGTCAAAAGGATTTTCAAATACTTGAAGGGAACAATGACTTATGGTCTGTGGTATCCCAGAAATCAGAATTTTCAGTTAACTACTTATTCAGATGCAGATTGGGAAAATTGTGTAGATGAAAGAAAGAGCACCAATGGAGGTGCCTTCTTCCTGGGAGACTCATTGGTAGCATGGATTAGTAAGAAAAATGGTTCTATTTCCTTATCAACTACAAAACAAGAGTACATTACTACTGCTACTTGCTATACTTAGATCTTGTGGATGATTCAAACTCTTGCAGATTTGAAGGTAAACTATACTGATCCGATTACAATTCACTGTGATAACACTAGTGCCATCAGTGTCTCCAAGAATCTTGTTCTTCATTCCAAAACTAAGCATATCCCGATAAAATACCATTTTCTCAGAGAACAAGTCACAAACAGAGTTGTTCAGTTGAATTATATCCCTTCCACAGAACAGATAGCAGACATCTTTACTAAACCCCTAGCCAAGACACCATTTGATTGTCTCCGACAGAAGCTGGGTGTCATCCCATCTGACATCTAAGAAAGTTCATCCTGTTAGGGTGAGTTTTTGTTTTGATTGATTGAATATCTGATACCTCCTAAAAATACTGCAACAGCTCAGGGGGAGCATGTTCTCTTTGACATTGATGTCAAAGGGGGAGAAAAGAATTTGGGTGCCTTAGTTGCCATCAATGCCAAAAGGGGAGATTGTTGGTAAATGTTTAACATGCAGCATATGCTTGTAATTGATGGCAAGTACAACAACGAAGATGGCATGAGTATAAGAAGAAGTATCAGAAGTATTTTAGGAAGATGCTATAGAGTAAGCTTGATAAGTTCAGAAGAGATAGTGCAAAGGATTCTTGGCAGGTTTAATAGGTAAAGTCATCTTGTCATTGATGGGAGGATCAGAGTGTGCATTGATGGCAAGAACAATGATGACAAATATCGGCATGATCAGCAGCGCAGTGTTAATGGAAGAGGAGGAGCATTAGTGATCATTGGACCCCATCCCAAATCCCTAATGACTGTCAGATATGAATTCAGACAAGAAGAACATGCAGAAGAGGAGGACAGATCTTAGGCGTTAGATTTGAGCGTAAGATCCAACCATCATTGGATCAGGGAGAACCTGGATGTTCATTAAAGAGTAAGAAGAGACGAAATGTGAAATGCCGAAATATGTTGGTATGACTCCATTTTGGAGTTTCGTAGATAGAGACTTGAAGGCTTGAGACGCTTCATCATAAGAAGGCGAAATTGCGAAGTCGCGAAATCACAAAGTCGGGAAATCGCGAAGTGGCGAAATGATCCTAGTTGTTGGATCAAGGTGTGATCTAGGCCATCAGATCCATGAGGTGAATATGGCAGATCACATCAGAAAGGATAGTCGTGGACCGTTGGATCAAGAGGACGTGTGGCGAAAAATTAGAGCACCACAAAGACGCCATTTCAGAGTTTCGCAGATCGAGAAATCCAAAGGAAAGAGATTCAAACCTGCAATACGTGAGATCACGAAAAGATCTTGACCATCGGATCACCGAGGATTATGGACCATTGATCTAAGCTCCATCTCGAAGCTTTGCCTATCACTACTTGGAGTGACGAGAACCTCCATCACAGGAATTGCGAGATGTGAATTCACGATAAGATCTGGACCGTCAATTCACCAAGAATGTGGACCGTCGATCTGAGCTCCATCTTGGAGTTTTGCTTATCATGACTTGGAGTGACAAGAACCTCCATCTAAGGAACAATGAGATGCGAGATTGTGAAAAGATATAGATCATTTATTCATCGAGATGATGGACCATTGATCAAGGTCGATGAAGATCATGAGATCGAAGTGCCTTTTAGAGAAGCCTGTGGTCACTGCGTGTGGTCACATGGAGGAAGGACCTAGTGCAGATGAGCTCTACCTCAGTATTTTGGGGATCGCGTCTGGGAGTGTCGAGACACTGGATCATATGAATGTTGAAATGCCGAAAAAAGTGAATTGTCGCTGTAACTAGTGGTCACCACTTGTGGTCACATAGAGGAGGGAGCTAGAGAAGCCAAGCTCCTTTTCGGAGCTTGTGACACGGAGATTCAATATGTCTCATCGCATAATATCCAAATTACAAAAGTGCGAAACGGGTCAATAACGACAATTCCCTTCAGAATTAATCCAATGGTGCAGGTGAAGTTGAGCATAATCGAAGGGATAATATGGGAATCTTCCAATGGGATGAAGATAGGTCATAGGGGTGATTGACAGTTGGAATAGGGTTGGAGCCCATAGCTGAAACAAAGAGGGTGAGCTCAACTGTAACAGAGAAGATGAAGAGTCTCAACTGCCAGAGAAAAAAAGGAATCATGGCATAACACCCAGTGATGTTGGATGCGTGGTGGGAACCGCCAGAGAAGCTGAAGAGTTGCGATGATCAGGCAGAGCACTCGAGAGGTGGAGGATATTGGCACAGTGTTAGAATGTAGAGGTATTGTGTGCATTGCATGAACAAGGTGCACAGAAGCTATAAGTACACGGTACAGAGAAGAGATGGGGGTTGTTGTTGTTGGTATAGCTGTGATTGTCGTTGTTGAAGGTGATTCATGTGTGAAGAAGGAGGGGAGTGTAGCAGTTGAATTGAACAGAAGAGGAATTGTGCAGTGAATGGACATGGCACACAGAGCATAAAAAGCTGAAGAACAGACAACACAATTCATGTGTGCAGGAAGGTAGTGAGGCAGACAGAGAAACGAAATGCAGCAGAACAGTGATGAGTCTGGTAAGCCATTGTTGAACATTATATCACTGTAATGAGTTTCAGTAGCAAAGATTTATAACCAGGGTGGTAGGGAGGTGTTAGGGAGGACTTTTGTCCTCAGAGGTTCAAGTGGGTGCTTGAACATAGGGATTTGTAGCTTCCTTCTAGTTGGTGCTAGAGAAACTAGGGAGTTGGTGCTTCCTTCTAGTTGGTGCTAGAGAAACCAGGGAGTTGTAGCTTCCTTCTAGTGGGTTCTAGAGAAAGTAGAGAGTTGGTGCTCTCAACAAGTTGCAGCTTGCAAAAACAGAGGTTGTAGCCTCACAATGAGTTGGTTCTCATATGTATGATAATGTAAAGAATGTAGATAATACTTATCATATAAAGAAGAAGAGGTTTTTAACCTGTATGGCTTTCCTCGGGAAATATCTGTCTCTGTGTTTCTCATATATGTGACTGATGCTAAATGTGTCATTATTTATATCCTTGCATTATTGTGATCATCATTGAGTGCCTTGTAAAGTTTTTTTTTTAAAGAAGCATAATTGTTTCAGCACGATAACAACCGATTCATCCCCCCTCTTAGTTTCTCAACATGTTTGGTCCTGACTATCGAATGTGCCCCCCCCCCCGAGGTTGACTGTGAGTTGGTAACCTCAGTGGCCTTTCCTAGGTACCTACATAGGTGATTGTGGGGGTATTCCCACAGTACCTAGGGAATACTTTGTATCACACTCTCAATACCCTTGGAGTTTGATCTTGCAAAAGAGAGGGTTGCTTGCATCGAGAAGGCCTATTATGTGGAGGTCAGGGTAACTGCTTCTAACTTCTTCCATGTCGGCTTGATATCTCATCTTTGAAAGATCCTTAAATATGTTGTTTCTTGGTTGACTGCTTTTAGTTTTCATAAGAGTTTCTTTCTTTACCTTTCATAGTCGAACTTAGGATCATATTTTTCACAGTATACAAGGTATGGAACCTTACACTCAGGAACCACAACATAATTTTTCTTATGAAGCAGGGATCACAGATCACACTTCTAAAATTGGGAACATCTCTCCTGGAAGTGGCCATCACATTGAAGAACTGGTCCCAACCTTTGTATAAAGCTTGTCATATTTTGTGAATCCTCTATTTATTGATCCACTTGGCCAACCACTCTTTGATCCACCATCTACGAGATATGTTGATTCCTATTATTCTTATAGATTACCACTTGTTTCCACCATTACAACATCTTTTGGCATGAACCCACCAATATTTTATTTTCCTGAAGGACTTGGGAATTCATCTTTTTCCACAACTCTCATAGTTGATACTACTAGTGCTTATTCTTTACCAGAAACATCAATGACCCAGGTGACCCTGACTCAACCACTTGCACATTCATATCCTCTTGCACACGAGTCAAGTAATATTCTTGCTTCATTTTTTCCACACATGAAAACGCCAAGTGCTTTACTTGGTCATCCCATCGGTTGAATTTCTAGCAGTCAAGTCATTCTCACAACCACAGTTAAACAAGCTACTCAACCTCCATCTCAAACATAAAAAATTACAACTCCCTACATTGGAGGTCAATCTTCAATGGGAGTCCAACCCTTAGTTGGGGGGAAACCTTCAGTTGCAAGGCAAATTTTTACTGGGGGGAAACCTACATGGTTGCAACATCAACAAGCATGGGGGGAAACCACTCCTACAAGTCCTTCTATCCCTACTACCACTGAACTGTATCCTGAACATCCATATCCAAGATTTTTGAATCCTTTATGAGCTCAACCCAATATGACGAAAATTCCTCCGCAAGGAACTATTCCCTATCAATACACTAAACCCACGATTCAAACACAACAGTCCCTTCCACCTCCATACATAGAGGGACCCATAGGTCAACTGAAGTACATAGGATTTCCATCTGTTCAATCACAGTACAAAGGTGGACAAACATGCGAACCACCTTACATAGGTGGACAACCAGAACAACAACCTTATATGGGAGGACCATATAGTTTTGTCATCTCTCCACAATCTAGATACAGTCCTACGGGTGTTCCCACGCAATATGGTTATCACCAATGTCAACAACCTAACTAAAAACTACCGTTCTTGGATACGTTAGATCTTCTAGATCTATCACATTTAACAAACGATCCCATCCTTCATGCTCTATTTTGTCCCACCATCCCTGCCAAATTACCATCTGACATTCCAAAATTCGACGGAAAACCTGGGGAAGATCCTAACAATCACATTATGACTTTCCACTTATGGTGTTCTTCCAACTCTTTGATGGATGATTGCATTCGTATTAGAATTTTTCAGAGAATACTTACAAGTGCGAAAACAAAATGGTATATTGAACTGTCGCATAACTCTTTTTTCATCTTTAATTCTCTTTCCATGGATTTCCTAACGCATTTTCAGTTGCCTATAACGTACGAGACCAATACAAAACTTTTGACCTCTCTCCAAAAATACTCTTCCACCCACACCTCTAATCATATTCATGAGTGGAGACAATGGAGACGGTTGATTAAAGCTCCAATTCTGGACCAACTCCTCATGAATTGGTTTACAAAGTTGCTCTTGCCTCTTGTTGGTTGTGGAGCCTAATTATATTCCTATTTCATAGGTATTTTTTTTCCAGTCATGTTTATACCCCACAAAGATTGTATTATACACCCTGAAATACTATACACCCCTCCATGCGGGGGGGTTGCAGGGGGGGATTACCCCTCTTGCGGAGTCTGGGGGATCATCCCCCTGGCTGGGGGGTCCGAGGGAAAGCATGCCACTGACAGGGTTCGGGGGATAGCGTTCTTCAATGGGGGTTCAGGGGTGAATCCCCCTAAGGAAAAATTTCCTTCTAAATGCATATTGTAATTTCATAGTAAATCTGGACCGTTCATTATAAGGTAAAATATCTGACAATAGAATTTACGTTAGAGTTTTTTTCCTAGAAGACAACCCTGTTTTATGAGGGAACTGTATTACGGTTGTGTATCATAGAAAATATTGTATTCTGGTAGAGGAGACTATGACATAAATAAGAGGAAGTTACAACGGGTGTGTTGTAGGTTGTATCCCTTCATTTGTTGGATAATAATAAAGGAAGGACTTGGAAATTTCTTCGGTGGACATAGCCCACACTGGGTGAACCATGTATATGTGTGTCTCTATTGTATTGTCTATCTTTTTTGTTTTATTTCCGCATTTTATTTTATTTTATTGCTCTGCGATCCTATTTTTCTAACACCTCCCATCGCCCGTGATGTTGCTATGGGAAACGTAGTTACTGAGGAGCAAGCTATCAACCATGCACATTATTTGGAATTGTTTTACTCCCATCCCTTTACACTTTATGATATGATCCCTAATGCTCCTCGTATGTCGAATGATCCGTCAGGACCTGCTCCAAAACCTATTTCTATTCCAAACACCAGAACTACTTCCTCTCCTTCTCAAACCTCCAAGGTGAATGCAGTCCAATCCACTTCATCTCACCAACCAAGAGGTAAGAAAAAAAATAAGGGAAAATCCAAGAAACCTTCTAATGAATAGGATAATCCCAAGTTTGTTGATACTCAACCGATAAGGAAACCTAAATATCCTTATATGATTTGTGAGGAATACCACTACATGAAAGACTACCCTCATCATGAATTTGTCACTAAATATATGAAGGGTGCCTCCCAATCGATTTAGCAACAACATTTGGTTGCAAAAAACCATGTCCCTCCGCAAGGAGGTGACCCGGGTCATTCCCACCATGGGGATGCTTCCATAAGCACCTCTGAGGTTTACATGTTTAAGACGGTTAATGTCACAACTTGTGAAAATACCTATGACACTCCTCTAGGTGATTAGACTAAAGGGAAGGTTGTCTACCAACCTTCCAATTCTACTCCTCCTCCATCTTCCACTCTTCAGGTTGAGAAGATGATTTTCGATGCCGTGTTGCGCCTGCCCACTAACGTAATTTGAAAAGAGACATTTAATCTCGATGCATGCACTGCCAAAAAATACAACATCATTGGATATTTGGTGCAAGAGCCTTGTGCTATTTCAACCCTAGAATTTCTACAACACTTTCCAAGTCAACATAGAACCTTGTTGTAAGCCATTGGAGCCATGGATCCTAAGGAGTTGAACTTGAGTTGAACCTGATTACGTTTAATTTGGATTATTTTAAGGAGAAAGTCTCTCACCACTTAACATTCCAAATTCAAGTTTTGGTTGGTGGAAATAACATCCATTGTACTATTTTGGATGAGGGAGCCTCGACTTGTGTCATGCCTTTTCCTTGTTGGAGAGCCCTTGGTTCTCCTACACTTACCCCGTCCCATACCACCCTGAAAGCGTTTGATGGACATGGTTTCCAAACTCACGGACTCTTGCAATATTTCATTGTGACTTTGAATGGTATGACTATTATGGTTGATATTGAAGTAGTCGACGCACCACTGGATTATAATTTGTGACTTGATCATATTTGGTTCTATGCAATGACCATCGTCGCATATTCGATGTTTCGTATTTGACGATTTCCCCATCAAGGAAATATCATCATTGTTGACCAACTTGAGTATGAAACTCCATATCTCAACAATGTCACAACAAATAATGTCCCTTTTCTTAGACAGAATAATTTTGAGAGTGTAGGTGTAGGTCTTCTCAAGGATTCCTTTCTCATGGGGGTTTTTCCTTTGCCTGCTCCTCCCACCACACAGTTTTCCACCTTAAACATGATTTCAACTTAGGTACAAAAATCCTTCTATTTATCTAATACTTTGGTAGTGCATGGTCTCGATGAGCATCGCTCATTATCTCTTTCAATCTCGTCAAAAAATGAAACAGAACCCCCTCCATTACTATCAATCCTCACTCTGGATCGAGTACTTGAACCTTATTTTCCTCCACCTAGTGAAAGTCTTTCCATTAGTAACCATAAAAATAAATGAGGAAAGAAGAAGAATCACCGGAGGAAATGATGCTTGGGGGATAGGTCTCTAGCCGATGTACATCATGTTGGATAAAAACAACCAACTTCTGCCAAAGAAGTTGGGGGAAAACTACCTCTAGAGAGACAAGTTTCTAGGAGTGATCCTCATTTGAAGGACATTCCCATCGTAACATAGTAGTCTTTTTCAAGAACGATATTACTCTTTGTTCCTTCTCGTTCTCGTAAATACATGAGAATAATTTATCGAGCTTAGTCTTTGTTCTTTCTCGTGCTCATAAATATGTGAGAATAGGTTACCAGGTACTCTTTTATCTCTTTTTCGGACTTGTAAAACATATACGAAAAATGAACTCTTTGGAGTTTCCTTTAAGCTCTTTTCAGACTCTTTAAACATGGAAATATTGTCGAGTGATCTTGCTTCCTTTCAAACTCATTAAAAGGTTTGAAAGGGCATCTTTCGAGTGATATTTTATCCCTTTTTCATCATCGCAAGACTAATTATGAAAAATGAACACTCTAATCAAGTATGATTAGAAGAGTTATCCCCTGTATTTTTTTACACTTTTTTCGGGCTTGGGAGACTAAATTTATGAAAAAATATCCATGTATTTTCCTTTAAGTTCTTTTCAAATTCTCTAAACATGAAAAAATACTGATTTTTCCTTCTCTAGACTCACTAAACTACACATTGAAGGACCCATATGGGAACGAGCCCTTAATTCTTCCAGATAGTTAAATAAAGGAAGAGGAACTTACCGAAGGTAAGTTATATTCAGCATGTGTTATCCTCCTTGAGCTCATTAAATGAAAAAGAGGTACTCATCTATCTAGGTGGGGGGAAAATTGAAGGAATTGGGTCAAGTTTTTGGGAATCCTTTATGGGAATTATTGTCTCCTTTGAACATGGCACTTGTTTGCATCTCATATTATAGTTGGGTAATATTCTTGTCTCTTAGGCATATCAATTCTATGTGTCACCATACTTTTTCTTCCAGTCAAACAGTGCTCTTATTTCCATCACATTACATTCTTGGTACTAGTTGAGTCAATGTTACCAAGTCAGTTGTTGTGCCTCATCATGTTCAAGGGAATTTTCACGTCAAACCATCCATCTGCAGTATTTCCAGTTTCCATTTCTTGTGTCAGTCCATACTCATTCAATTCACCATCTTACATCACTTTCCTATGTCAGTTTCATGTTGATGATGTGGGATACATAAAGGCCGTGCTTTGAGGAGTATTTTCATGTCAACTTCAACACATTATCCATGAATTAGACTTATAAACCAATTAGTACTTTGGGACTTGCATGCCTCAATGGTAGGCCTCCTCGCTTTCAAAAATAGTTTTACATCATTGACCTCTGATCGGATGATTCCACAAATGTTTGACCTCGGCTAATTTATTCACATTCGTTGGAATGTACTAGGGTACCTTGGGAGTCATTGAAATCATTGGTGATTTCCTTTGCACTTTTTAACGATTTACCTCAATGATAAGTAATCAAGTGGTTTATACCATGTTTGACATAAAATAATATATTCACATAGCCAGATTCATACCACATCAGGATTGGGATGAAGACCCTGGGTTGAGCATTCACTATATTATTTGTTTTTCCCAGGATGCTAAGGAGATCATTTGAGCATGCTG